>KZ651056.1:1197649-1214835 GCA_001010745.2 Gerris buenoi | reverse complement strand
TTTAACTTTAAGGATGCAAAAAAGAGTGCGAGAGTAATACAAGAAGAGAAGAGCGAAATATAGGAATAAAAGAGCGTAATACAAAAAGAGAAGAGCGAAATAATAGAGTAAAAGAGCGTAATACAAGAAGAGAAGAGCGAAATACAATATTAAAAGAGCGTAATACAAAAAGTGAAGAGCGAAATGCAGGAGTAAAAGAGCGTAATACAAAAAGTGAAGGGCGAAATGCAAGAGTAAAAGAGTGTTATACAAGAATAGAAGAGCGAAATACCAGAATAAAAGAGCGAAATACCAGAATAAAAGAGAGTAATACAAAAATAAAAGAGCGCAATACAAGAAGAAAAGAGAAGCGAGCGTAATAAAATTAATATAAATATTAAGAAAATACTTTATCATGCTAAGTTCATAATTAAAAGGATGATTATAGAAAAGAGCCGTGAAGTGAAAAGAACAAGACTAAATACTACCCTAACTCCCCGGCTACCTTCATTTAAACTTTTATAAAATGTATCACCTAACTACAAAAAAAATGTCTGCTTGCATTGGGTTGAAATATTACATGCATGCTTTTATAGTACATCAGATAATTTAAGTGAAGTTTCATTAAAATTGAAAAAAAAAAAAAAATTGGCTCATGTTGTCGAATAATGTTCCCGTCTGCTCTAATGTTCCCGTCTTAAAATTCTAATTTAAATTCACGCACGAGCGTTATGCGCGAAAACTTCAGCGGATAACGTTATCCAACAAACTCGTCCTAGGTATCAGTAAGATGAACATGTGTACCAAATTTAAGCAAAATCGATCAAAACAGACAGGATGCATTGTTTGTTGAACACAAGAAACTCGCTTCAATCAATTACTTTTACTCAGGACAACCAGAATTTAAAAGTTTTAATAAGGTATTGTGTTATTTAAGGGCATGAATATTTTAACCCTTCACTATTTCGTAAGTACAACCTAAACATTGTTGGGGAAATTCAATATTTATATAGGGCAGTTATTTGCTAAGTTTATTGTATGCCGTGAGGGTAGCTCGTAATAAGTCTAAAGAAGCAAGCCAGACTCCACACTGAAGCAATGTAAAACCGCAATGCATACTAAAACAAAACTGCAAACTAATGCATTTAGTTTTAATCAAGCCCGCCCTTGGCGTAATGTTTCAAATAAGTTGGGTAAATAGTTATCTTGACCTTAGGGTTTTTTTTAGTTATAGGTTTAGTTTATTTTATAATATTTTGTACTTTCTTTACAATATAAAAATACACGTTCTTTGCTTCTTGCAACGTTTTTAGTTTTTATCTCTTGTATTTACTTATTTAATTAAAGAGATACAAAAAGTCAGCCAATTAGTGAGTAACATGGCTTCCAAGCAGTCACAGTACGAATAGAAAAAAAACCTCATGTTCTCCATGTCATGCAAAAACATATAATCATGGTAATATTTGTTGACATATAACCACATATCAACATTTCAATGTTTTTCCATGAAAGGAAGAAAACCAAGACTATCTTTGTCTAATCGATACAGTAGATGGATCTAAAGGTGTGGAATTATGAAAGATTAATCTATTATGATTACCAATTGGGCCGCTAGGAGCTCTGATATCATTTTATATAAAATTTAGATCCACTTTCGGTGAAATACAGTACTACTACTAACCTCCTTTACTAATGAATACAGGTGAAATCCAATCTATTTCCTACGTTATTCTAACTTCCTCGTTAATTGAAACTTACGCCCGCCTATCGTAACAATATTGTATTATAAATGAAAATATAACCTCCTCTAACATCCAAACTTCCTGGTTCGATATTTATTAAAAACGCCACATTTAATTTTATTTTAACTAATTTTATTTAAGAAGTGATAAGTAATTTTAAAAATGTAAGTGTTGATGCACAAAATGTCTATGCTCTACAAACAAGAACAAGAATAACAAAACAAATTTGGGGCTATCCGTAAACTTTGATATAATATCATTTATATTTCATGAAAGTCGTAAAAGAGGCTTCAAAATTTGGGCGTTCCAAAAATAGTAGACAAATAGAAAACCAAAAATGTTCACCGATGCCTGAAAGGAATTTTAAATTTGGAGGTATTAAACATTTTGTTTTTTTCACAAAATGATCTTATAATGATTCGGGTTACGTTTGGTAAGCTCAGGAAGTTTAATATAAATTCATATTAAGAGTTCGAGAACGACCTTGCCTTCAATTTAGCGGGTTAGTACTTCTCATCTCTCAAAAACGGGGTGTTAACATGGAAGCAATATAATATTAAAACAAATAAAACTTTATAAACTGCTCTCTCTAATATAAGACGGGAATGAACTAAATCCTGCATCCCAGATAATCACTAAAGGTACGTTTTCCTAGGAGCAACTCCAGTAAAGACGCTGGGCGACAATCACGGAAGACTGCTCTTTTGAGTATGCGTGTTACCATTTTTCTAGCAGACCGACTCGAGCGATCATCGCTAGAGTCGCTAGCGTAGATCGCTGTGCGATTGAAGCCACCTGCTCTAGGAGCAGTCATAAATCACAGACACTAGCGATCTTCCGTGAGTTCTTAACGTATTTATTCATTAGACTTCCAAGCTGTAAATGCTCTAGATTGTTAAAAATCAGTTTTAAGATCAAATTAGTCGAAAATCAAGGTATTAATCAAAATATTTTGAGAAAGGACATCATTAAATTTATGATATTACCTTGATGGTTACTCTATATAAAAGTTAGAAGACGGGATGGTTTTAATAAAGCATAAAGTGATGTTAAAGATATTGGCTCCATAATGAAGAGGGTGAGAATAGGAAAGACCCGAACTCATTTAGACAGGTTAATAGGTTGAAAGCAATAACCTTTTCCACCTTATATTTAGGGTTATAGCCAGTTGAAACCTTCCTCGTCTCATATTTGGATATATAAGGTTGGTATTGCAGGCTTCTAGAGGCCATTTAGGTTCTCAAGTGCCGGGAGAAACCCCTCATGATTATACTGTTATTATACTTGATGGCTTCCATCTTCGTCTATTAAGATTACAATATTATCTTCCTTCCTACCC
Source organism: Gerris buenoi (assembly GCA_001010745.2). NCBI lineage: Eukaryota > Metazoa > Arthropoda > Insecta > Hemiptera > Gerridae > Gerris > Gerris buenoi. The sequence goes on along the minus strand of KZ651056.1, from coordinate 1,211,775 downwards.
CTCGAGTGTCTCCTTAATAGACAAATTAATCGGCCTCTCTTAAAATGGAATTATTATGCATGGTGGGGAAATACTCTAAAGTAAATTTGCCAAGATGTTAATTTTTTTAAAGTACTAATATTTCTTTTTTAATGTTTTTATTTTTGATTAACTACTTCTAAGCTTAATTGCTTAATGAGTGGGTGGATTTTAGCTTACGAAATAATAATAATAATATGAGGGATAAGATAATTAGGGTGGTAAGAAAAAATGGGATAAGGAATAAGAAGAAGTGTATAATTACACGTTAAGATAGAAAGGAGTTGAAATCATTGAGTATTAACTCAAAAAATACAAATGTATACAATTTGAACCAAGGTAGTCTAGTAATCTAATGATTAATTACATAAAAAGTCAATATATATACATATTTATATTAGTAATCGTACAATTATAACATGGTAAAATTAATCGGATTAGGCAAAGATAAGTTAGATCTGAGAATTATAATAAAATCATAAAATAATAAAAATAAATAAATAAATAAAAATAAAATAATTAGAACAAATCAAATTTAAATTCATTTGCTAACAGGTAATACTCAAAGTTGCCTAATTAATACTCAAATAACCACTACGCCGTAATTATGGAGGGAGCGTTAAGTGAATAGGTGGGGAACAAACAAGGTAACAATCTTAATTAGGCGAGCACCTAATTTACCTTGCTGCTCTATTCAGACAATTGGTTCAACCCCTATCGTCTACTAAGTACATTTCTAATTTACTACAACGAACAATGTCGTAGAAAATTATGTCAGTAACATCGCTTCATTGAGTAAAGTAGTTATTTTTAGGTCTACATAGGCCTAAAATTGGACGATGAAGCACGTATAAGATAACGTGTCTGTCCGTATAACAATTAAATTATTCAACTAAATAATCTAATAACGTATCAAAAATCGCTAGGGACAAGAAAACTCAAATAATTAAACATTTTTCTCTCAAAGAATTTTTTCCTTAAAGAAAATACTTATTATCTGATCACATTACCATTAGCATACTTTAAAAAATTATAAGTTTCGAATAAAATACATAATGACCACCAATTTGTTACACACTTACAACTTTCACATGTAAGTCTGGGGCAAATCTTGTAACTTAAATTGGCGCCACTTTCCGACTACCTAGAAAGCTAAAACTTGCTCCAATTATGTATACAAAACATCGATCCATGATCGATCATTAGTTTTAAAAAATCGTTTGTATTAGCCCATAAATCGCTCAATTGCTGGTTAATTATAGTGGTAAATTAAAACAAAATTGTTAACAAATGCCAGTGATAGGTAAGTAAGGTTATTTCCATTTTATGTAATTTTAAACAGCAAATATTTCGTATAGTAAAGAAAACAAGAATTAAAACAAACATTTTATAATAATTATATCATATGTTTCTGTACGATTCAATTTAACGTAACTATTTTCGACACATCAATAATAAACGCGCTTCAATTAAGTTTCATTTGCCTGAGGGACAAATTTTGTAATTTAAATTTGACCCACATCAAAAGTCACTCGGGAATTTGGCAGAGAGGCACATTTCGGATGACACTATAACATTTAGTCATTAGTTCAACAAAATCGCTTGTTTTGGCCCGATAAATAAAAGAGAAAAGAGATTGTTTCTCGTGAAATTCGAAAAGAAAATTTAATTTCCAGACATTTAACAACAACGACCACTGACAGCTTCTCCGTAAGGTTAGAATAGATTAAAATATTTAACGTGACGATGACTAAAAAAGTATAAAATATTATTATATTTAANTAATTTTCACATGGGTAAGAAAATGGCGGAAAAGGAAGCGGGGTAGGATTTTATGAGATTACTTAAGGAAGGTTGTAGTCAGTAGGGTAGCGTTAAGTTCAATTTTCTCGTTGCCTCAAGGCAACAGATGTTGCGTCTTGCTCTTAGAATGTTTTTCCCTGCTATCGCTCTTTGTGATTTAAAACATATCTTCGAATAAAGAGACAATAAGGGAGAAGACAGATATAAAAAAAGTTTGATATTATAATGAAAAATCCTGGGTAAGATGTATTAGTGATATTAGAAAGTAGTTAAAAAGATGATAACATCAAAAATTCATTTTATTTTATCGGATAAAAACTAATTTTGTTAAACAAAATGTACTGGTTCGAATTTCGCGGCATACATAGAGCAGACAAAATTGGGGCTATGAAAGATAATAAAAATGCTTAGTTAGTCGGAATTTATGTTTTTTTTGTTTTTGGAACTATATTCAAAGTAAAACCTTAATAGAAAATGTTGTAGCTTAAGCATCTTATAGCGCTGAGGCGGATCAAGTTTATTAAATTTGGTCAGTTTATTGACAAAATAAAATTATTAACTTCATTACATGTTAATATCTACCAATTTAATTACCAACGCAGTGAATCAAAATCAGCGGTTAAACAAACTAACAGTGTTTATTGATTATTATTCTTTAAAATGTATCCATTATGAATAAGTTGCACATCTCAGACGTAACTATTAAAACATAACTATTAAATTTTAATCAGACATTAATTAGATACCTAACTCTCTCTATTTTTCTAATATAAGTATAAAAAAAATGCTTAATCCTTCCATTTGCAAATGACTTTAATAAAAATTGTTTTTGAATGGATTAGTGTTTAAATATAATCAACCCGTTCGCAATATATATAATATACTGTAATTTAATACCATAACTAATAGTTATCTTATATAACGTATACAAGTATTATAATTTCAATTTACTTAACTAACTTCCCGAGTAGCTAGACATTTAAAACTTTTAGAGTAGCTCAGATCACAATGACAACGCATTATTTTAATACTTTTATCGTAGTACTGTAGGAGATAAAACATATTTTCTTCTTTTTAGTATAGCACGTTTTATAAAAGTTTATTTTTTTATTTTTAAATATAATATTATATTCATACTCAGCATACGAGAACACGTTGTAAAACCACATTTTTAAAGAACTCTTTGATCAAACACACGTGGAACAGATAAAAATAAAAACGATATTATTTATTACTTCTCCATGGAAAAAAAATATACAAGCAAAATAATGAATTACGAGTAATTAAATTTAATTAACAATCATAATTACAACATTTTACACAATTATTAATTTTAAAAGCATATTGTTATCTTTCAAACCCTAATGCTTAATGTATTAAATATATTTTTGAGGACTTCATTATATTATAATACAAACACACAGATTTATATGTATAAATAGCCCAGTTTTTTTTTTACTATTTGTTAATTATTTCCAAGTTTACGTGATTACATTTGATTAAATATTATTAAACATAACTACCATTGAAATTTACCATAAATACAACTTTTACCTGACGGGAATTGAACCTGACTTCTCAGCCATTGCGTATAAAGTAATTATATCAAAAACTATTTTTTTCCAAGGAAAAAAGAGTTATTTTGTTTATATTCGTACTTAAATGGACCAAACAGAATCGTCTGCACTCTTTAACTTTTGATAAATTGATACTTTGATTTAAGTATAAAATCCAAACAATTTTGACGGATTAAAAAACTGGGGAAACAATTAAACAAATAAGACTAGAAGAATAAAATCAATGAAATACGTCATAGGATGCGAGGAAGCCCTGTGCTACACCAATTGGTTATCTATTTTACTATGTTTTTATTAGCTTGCTTTCTTGTTTGTTTGTTAGTCCAGTACAAATCTTGCAATCGATTCTTAACTAACTTCCCGAGTAGCTAGACATTTAAAACTTTTAGAGTAGCTCAGATCACAATGACAACGCATTATTTTAATACTTTTATCCATCATTCAGCAAAATTTAATTCGTTTTCAGCAAATTGTGCTGTATGGAAAGTTAGTTAGGAAAAAATAAGCAAGTTATATTATTTGTTTTGGCATGACCCATATTTACAATCTTCATTTTGACAGGTTTCAAATGTATGATTTATGACATAAAATTTAAAAACGTAGTATATATAAAAAGTTCTTTTTATCTTGCAATTATTAAGTTTTTGGGAGTCGGCAGCGCCTCAAATTTAGAACTGACGTTTATTTTTCCTCTGGGTATGACTTTTCTGAATGTTTATGCCAAATTATATTAATCTTGGCTCATTGGTTTAGGCTACACTCATCTGCACTGAGAGGACGTTAAAAACCTACAAAATATCAAAATCGAATTTCCGCTCATCCCAACACTTCCTTTCTATATTATGTACTAGGTATACACAAAAGCAAAAATGGAAGACAGCTTGTATTAAAATGTTAATTTTCACATGGGTAAGAAAATGGCGGAAAAGGAAGCGGGGTAGGATTTTATGAGATTACTTAAGGAAGGTTGTAGTCAGTAGGGTAGCGTTAAGTTCAATTTTCTCGTTGCCTCAAGGCAACAGATGTTGCGTCTTGCTCTTAGAATGTTTTTCCCTGCTATCGCTCTTTGTGATTTAAAACATATCTTCGAATAAAGAGACAATAAGGGAGAAGACAGATATAAAAAAAGTTTGATATTATAATGAAAAATCCTGGGTAAGATGTATTAGTGATATTAGAAAGTAGTTAAAAAGATGATAACATCAAAAATTCATTTTATTTTATCGGACAAAAACTAATTTTGTTAAACAAAATGTACTGGTTCGAATTTCGCGGCATACATAGAGCAGACAAAATTGGGGCTATGAAAGATAATAAAAATGCTTAGTTAGTCGGAATTTATGTTTTTTTTTTGTTTTTGGAACTATATTCAAAGTAAAACCTTAATAGAAAATGTTGTAGCTTAAGCATCTTATAGCGCTGAGGCGGATCAAGTTTATTAAATTTGGTCAGTTTATTGACAAAATAAAATTATTAACTTCATTACATGTTAATATCTACCAATTTAATTACCAACGCAGTGAATCAAAATCAGCGGTTAAACAAACTAACAGTGTTTATTGATTATTATTCTTTAAAATGTATCCATTATGAATAAGTTGCACATCTCAGACGTAACTATTAAAACATAACTATTAAATTTTAATCAGACATTAATTAGATACCTAACTCTCTCTATTTTTCTAATATAAGTATAAAAAAAATGCTTAATCCATCCATTTGCAAATGCCTTTAATAAAAATTGTTTTTGAATGGATTAGTGTTTAAATATAATCAACCCGTTCGCAATATATATAATATACTGTAATTTAATACCATAACTAATAGTTATCTTATATAACGTATACAAGTATTATAATTTCAATTTAAGAATGGAAGGGACCTGTATTTACACAACAAAAGTTCAATTATTAGATTCTTGTGAAGTGTGAAAATTTTTGTTTGATAAGAAAGCGAAAAGGTTTTTCGAGATCATTATTTGCTTTGGTTCCAAGCCCTTATGAGTGAGAAGACATTTATAGAATTACTCGAGAAATGTTAACCTTGAAATTTCGTTGGCTTACTTGTGCCGTAAGAATTTTATTATCTTAGTAACAAGGACTGTCATGGTATTTCTATTGGGTGTGTAGGAGTGTTTGAGAGAAAATTCACACATCTCTTATTTGCTTTGGGGCCAAAGGGTCCGACTTGTCACGTATTTGAAGGTTTTTTTCCTCTATCTGCAAGCAGAAGGCCAATTCCACGGTTCGGACATGACTTTAAGGTTTACAGAAGGAGTGTTTTGAGGTTTACGCTATTTGGCTGGGATTTCCTTCTGCTTCTCGACTGCAGAGCTTCAAGGATCTCGCCTAACCCTTAATACCTTCTCTTTCCCTAAGGTTGCCCCTGATTTCCCCAGCGGCCTCTACACACGGTCAGCGTAAGCCCCGCGGCCCAAAACTAGATAATACAGATACAAGTCTAAAGACAAGTTAAATCCCCCGCAGGGCACGAAGGGTCCACCCTTGCTTGGTATCTTCTGATTCTCTTCCCATCAACAAGTTCAACTGTAATTATCTGTATTAGACTCCTTCTAATTACGCTACTAATTATTATCCCTCCCTCTACATTCTACATTATCTTAAATTCAGGCCAAAGTAATAGTCGTTAAATTCGAAAGAACATACAGCTCCAAGTTTCTAAACTTAAAGCATTTAACTGTTAAGACTCACAGTTAAAAGCTAACTTAAAGCATACATTATACGTAAAGTTTATTTAACAATGTATCGCTTAGAAGTTAGAAGACCTAAAAAGGCTAATTACGTACTAACATATCTTTTAACAAAAACAAATTAACATTATACAAATTTACTGGTCCAGAAACAACGAGAAAAAAAAACATTTATTTTATATCCATATCCTTAGACTGAAAAACAAGTCAAGCACACATAGAATAAATTCAAATACCATCAATAAATAATTAAAACGAGTATGTAATTAGCAATATCGAAGTATATCTCAAAAGGGCATTGATCTCAGCTAGAGCTAAGACTACGGACTTAACATGCATATCCTTTATCGTGGACGAAGTGCTTATCTTTTTTCTTTTAGATTACTTTTTCATTTACAAGTTATTGTATTGAAATAAAGTAAAATTAAAATAAATGATCTTGATACAAAATAGAAGTAGAGTATTTATTCTGAATTATTAACCTCGGCAAAACAAAATTGGTTTTTAACAATTTGCTTGTCCAACACGGTTAAAAAAAAGAAAATTGATGACTAAATCGTACGATAATTGTATATTCCTTAAAGCATAAAAAACCAAAAACATAAAAGCATATTATTTGGCATAATAGGTTAAGTTGCAAGATAGTAAAAAATGTTTGAAAAGCGTGTTGACCAGGTTTTGTGACATTGTACCGAAAACGATATACTAAAAACCTGATTCATATATCAGTGAAGACTGACAACTCGTTTCGGTCATTACTGTAAAATTGTAAATTAGTCTTACAGTCTGCATTCGAAACAAAGATGATCAGTGAGGACTGGGTTTCAGACATTGCAACAATTGTAACTTTTCGTCTAAAATACCCGTGAATACCCTCGGGTGAAATTTATTATTAGGTTTAAAAACAAATATAATGTCCTTTATTTCTTTTGGGATGAAAGTTTGCCAAGAGACATGTTACACTTGTTACAGTTCAAAATGAATAAATATTTTTTAATATATTCTCCAGGGTTCCATTTGCTAAGAGGCTTCCTTTATAGCTTAGAATTTATCATTCAAGTATTGTAATTCTCAAGAGATCTAATATAATCTGTTGTGTCGATGTTACCAAGATATTATATTGTCTATATGACATGCAGGCCTGCAGTTGTTACATTTCCTCGATCTTCTAGCACATGGTGTCTACTAGGTTCTCAAAATTAAATTCCCTACTTTTCTTTAAAACCAGACCATTTTCTTTAAAATTCCCTACTGAAAATTCCAAACCATAACTCCTTAATAACAGGTAAAAATACTCTGCCAATTAGTGTAGTAAATAGCTTCCCCGCGCTTTCTATTTCTTAAAATATAATAATTCTATGCTTTTAAAGCCTATTATTATCCAATTTATTTAATTTTATTTCATTTTTCCCCGGTTTTTTAAATCTGTCGGAATTGTTTTATTTTGCTTCCGAGCTTACCGAAGGTAGCGGAATTCCATGTATTGAAGTATCAATTAAGCAAAAGTTAAAGAGCATAGACGGTTGGAAATAATCTGGGGCTATCTGCGGGCTACTTTCAACGAACCATCAAAATTTATACAAATGAAATAAGTAATTTTAAAGATGTTGGTGTAAATAAGTGTTTAATTTTGGTATTGACTGACCATGGTCAATGCGTTAGTGTGTAAGGTTGTTGTTTACTTTTGAATGGGAGGAAGCGTGTAGCCTGCCCCCTCCCCCTTTTTTTCTAGTTCAGTTGGGAACGAGATCTAGACCAGTTCACATGATACCTCTTTTTATTTGATCTCTCTCTCACTCACTCTCTTACTCTATGCCTCTCTCTCTCTCCCTCTCTCTTCTCATTCACCAGATCATCTCTGCCTTCAAGAAAACCATCACCATCATCACTGCTGAGAGGGCCCTCTCCTCACCACCTTCAGTATCATCACCAGGTACATCACCACTTTTCATTTCACCACTTTTTTTAAATAATTTTTCTTAGTTATCTACAGTCCATTTTTACCATTTCTCCAATAAATTTATAATTGTGCGCGTGTGGAAGAGAAACAAATGGGCGCAGAAGAATGAAACTAATTATGACCTATCCTCTAAATTTAATTACAATCGTACAAGTTGTTTTTAAGACATGTTGTTGCAGACAAGAGGCCCAATCGGACCCTAGATATATGAAAAAGGTTTTGTCTTGAATTTTTAAAATTGGATACATACCAAAAATCACATAGCTTCCGTTACCTTGGGTAAGAGCTCGGACGCAAAATTTTAACTTAAACAATCTTGGCCTAATTTAAAAAAAAACTTAGCTTAAATTAGGAAGTCGATAATTAATAAAAACATTAAATAAAATTTAAGTAATTGTTGCAATTATTAATTCTTGTTTAATTATATGTTAATTAATAATAATTGCAGGACTCCCAACCCTTGTAAATTTCTCTCTTTAACGGTAACTCTACNTTTTCTTGGAGAGGGGAGGGACCAAAGAAGTTTAAAACTCGATTGCTTTCTACCTAAGTAATTTTATTAGTCAATTTACTGTTGTTATTTTTCGGGGTAGAAACACCATTAAATAAATAGGAAAAAGGTAAAGTAAATAAATTAACAATTTACCTACCCTTGATACAGAGTTTTGCTAAATCATTGTTTTACCTTCTAACTCTCTTTTCTAGAATGTATTACTTTTTTCCAATATAAACTTTTGGAACGAAGTTCCTTATTTTTTAATTGTATTGCTAAGTCATCTATAAAGCCAAATTAGGGAACGATTACAATTAAATTCCAAAATCTACAGGAAAAATGTTACATAAAAGGATATTCGGAATGAAGAGAAAAGGGTATTCCAGCAAATGGCTGGAAGAGGGCTTCCAGATGACAACGGTGCTTTGGTTAAGCCTCGTCCAGACTGCCGAACCGAACACAGGAAACGAGCCGAGAAAGGGTGACAGCGCATGCCCAGTCTAAAGTGCGCCTGCGCATCTCACTCTGGGCATGCGCAGAGACCAATGTTCGGCTTGTTTCCTCTGTTCGGTTTGGCATTCTGGACGAGGCTTGTAAGTGTATGTTTATAAACTTCAATCAAAATATCACAATGAAAATGTGTTTAAATTATTATTTGAAACAAATGTTAACTTCTTGGTCGCCTTAAGGATTCAGTGATTCCAAACCACCGTTATTTGTAAAATAAAAGTAGCTATTTTTAATTTACCTTAAATGTAAAACATTCGAAAGACTCTTGGTGCATCTTACCTGAAACAAATGAAATAAAGAACCCCGGAAAACAAAGTAATAACCTACAAAGAAATTGGGGATTCTAGAAGTACTAATTTAGAAAATAAAAAGTTATTTACCCCTATAAGCCCTGGCTAGATTACAGATATTTATACCCCCTACTCTTACCCTCCAACCTTACTCTACTGTTTACTTCTAATATATTTAAATTACAGGTATCCTAAAATGATTTCTTTTTTCTTGGAGAGGGGAGGGACCAAAGAAGTTTAAAACTCGATTGCTTTCTACCTAAGTAATTTTATTAGTCAATTTACTGTTGTTATTTTTCGGGGTAGAAACACCATTAAATAAATAGGAAAAAGGTAAAGTAAATAAATTAACAATTTACCTACCCTTGATACAGAGTTTTGCTAAATCATTGTTTTACCTTCTAACTCTCTTTTCTAGAATGTATTACTTTTTTTCCAATATAAACTTTTGGAACGAAGTTCCTTATTTTTTAATTGTATTGCTGAGTCATCTATAAAGCCAAATTAGGGAACGATTACAATTAAATTCCAAAATCTACAGGAAAAATGTTACATAAAAGGATATTCGGAATGAAGAGAAAAGGGTATTCCAGCAAATGGCTGGAAGAGGGCTTCCAGATGACAACGGTGCTTTGGTTAAGCCTCGTCCAGACTGCCGAACCGAACACAGGAAACGAGCCGAGAAAGGGTGACAGCGCATGCCCAGTCTAAAGTGCGCCTGCGCATCTCACTCTGGGCATGCGCAGAGACCAATGTTCGGCTTGTTTCCTCTGTTCGGTTTGGCATTCTGGACGAGGCTTGTAAGTGTATGTTTATAAACTTCAATCAAAATATCACAATGAAAATGTGTTTAAATTATTATTTGAAACAAATGTTAACTTCTTGGTCGCCTTAAGGATTCAGTGATTCCAAACCACCGTTATTTGTAAAATAAAAGTAGCTATTTTTAATTTACCTTAAATGTAAAACATTCGAAAGACTCTTGGTGCATCTTACCTGAAACAAACAAACAAACAAAAAAATAAAAAACTAATACAAGTAACGAAGAATTTAAATAAGACGTGAAGTGCAATTATAATGTCTTACGTCCTTCCAAGGTCAAACCTGCTGCGCATGCGCACGTATAAAATTGTTGTACAGTGAAAAGACGTGATACTTTAATCTGTCAATGTTGTCGCATCACCTTTTTCACTTAATTTTTTAACGTTATTTGTGTTTATCTCTAAAATACAAGAAATCAAAAAAGATAGACATAACCTGATTAGACGTAACCACTGAGATAGATGTTTCATAATATAGGCCGGAGGGAGTGTGGAGTAGTACCAGCTTCCCCCTCCCCTAGAATACAAACAAGCTATAAAATGCAAGATTTTTTCTTACGGTAAAAAGGTAGTGTTATGACAGGAGACAGGTATTTGAATGGTGTTTATATTATAAATTGAGAACTGATAACTTGACAACCAGAACGAAGGTTTCAATCTTTNAAACAGCGTTTCCGATAATGTCTCAGACTCGGACACTCTCCTATGAAGTGCAATACATCCTCCCTCACATTTCTGCTGCAGTTGACGCAGTTATAATCCTCATTTCTGAGCCACAACTTGCAATTGAGGTTGAGCATCTCGCTCCTAGCTAGCATAATCAATCTCTTCGACACATTGTCGACATTCTCATTTTCCATATAATCAGGAGTAGCATTATGGTCTAATTCTTTATACAGCAGATGATATTGAGCCCGTTCTATTCTCTGTTTACATTCTTCGTTAAAGTTACTTTTCTTGACCTCCAGCCAGTTCCACATAGCCTTTATCCACCGATTCCTGTTGTCGTACCCCCTCTCTAAATACGTGCCTACCTCCTCCCCTCTTCTCTGCCAAACATTGAACCATGATAACGATTTATTCGACAGTACTCTCGCTAATTTAAAGGGCAATCTGCTCTCTTCCAAAAGTTCATTTTTCGATTTCGCCGCAGGATATGTGATTTTTATGAACATGTATGCCAAATTTCATCAAACCTATCGACCTAGTAATTAAGGACCCACGCGGCGGCACAGACAACAAACAGACATTTAAAAAACAAAACCTTTTTTGGATTCAGGGTATCTTAAAACATGTAAATTTATCAAAATCAAAAAATAGAATTTTCACGCTATCATAATACTTTTTCTTTAAATGAGAAAGTAAAAAATCAAGAGACCAAATAAATATGTACTTCCATAAAATAATCAATATGCCGGTACTATATTTTTATTACTGGACATATTTCTTAGCTTTTTAAGTTTCATCGCACTCCTATTACCCCAATTTTGAACCACTTCCTGTCTTTCATTCTTCCCCAAATTTTGAACATGGAAACAATTGAGGTGAAGAGTACAGAAACAAAAAAAAAAAAACCAAAAAAAAAAAAAAAAAGTTGATAATAAGACCAGTTTTCAAAAATGGTATTTTTATATTAATTATTAATAATAACTCCAACCAATCTATGATATAAATTTGAGCGAAAAAAGTTCAATCTACACAAAAAAAAAACAGAAGTGTCAAAAGGTATAAAAACTTATATATGTCATAGCTTAATATTACACCTCTCTAAAACATAACTTAAACTTGAAACGATTTATACATTTTTATCTAATATTAATAAACAAAACAAAAATATATCAAATTTATGTTATTTTCAAAAAAGTTTATTTTTTTCAATTTAAAGAAGGAACGTGAAAGATGGAAGGTACGATAGCCAATTTAACTCTCCTGTCATTCCGATCTCAATCTCTCCTATATAATTTTATAGATTTTGTTTCATGTCCTACCTTTTTTGTTGTTCTGTTTATTCGTCTTATCCTTAAATTCACCGTTTTTTTAGTATCTTTTTAAGTAAAAAAGATACAACATCCCTCATGTAGGATTATATATAACTACAAAAAACACACACACACACACACACAAACATATAAAATGAAAAATGGAACATAAGAAAACAAACATGGGGGTGCTTGGAAATGTCAACAGGAAAGATAACCTCCCTGCCGCTTACGCCTGTTGATTGGTTACTTTGAAATCTTTGTGCAGCCGTAGTTCCTACATTCAAACAAATTAACGAAGATGGAAGAATTAATAAGTTAAATGAATCTTGGAGAGATTTATTGGAAAAAATTTAAAGTTGATTGAGCCAAGTCATATTAAGTTATGAATGTTGAATTAAACAAAGTAAATATTCTATTAGAATAAAATTAGTAAGGAACACTTTCTGATGAAAACAATACAGCTTAACCAACCGTTTCCGTAAAATCAATTTACATAATCAGTTATGAACTATATAGTGGAGTATATAACATATTATATACTTATTTCAAATTCACACCTACTATTTAGGTTGTAAGTCTAGTATATTTTTTTATAGTTCATAACCGTGATGATGAAAATACATATTACGAAACTAGTTGGTAAAGCTATGTCGATTTCATTAAACACCCTTACTATAATTTATCATTTTATTCTTATCTATCATTTCAACTGTTGCTAATTTAAATCATAAAGTTAATAATACAAACAATAGACTGACAATTGGTGAGGCACACAGCTCTCTCGCATCCTACTACGTACTTTATTGATTTTATACGTTCACAAGCCATTATTTTCTATAATATGTTTAATTGTTTCCCCAGTTTTTTAATCCGACAAAATTGTTTTGATTTCTTACAGATTAAAGTATCAATTTAGCAAAACTTTAAGTAGACGGTTCAAATTAATCTGAGGCTATCTGCGGGTTAATTTATGTAGCTGTAAATAGATCTATGTTTAAGCAGATGAGGAAGATAAACAAATGAGCGTAGAAGGTTTAAACTTTTATGGGACCAAAAATGAGCTAATTATGACCTACCATACAAATTTGATTAAAATTGTGTTTTTGCCTCCAACATTTTTAAAATAGTTACGAACTCTTCATTGATAGGATTTGCAGATGATCTAGTTTTGCTATGTGAGTCTGAACAATATATACAAACGGCAACACTTATTCAAATGACCTACAACGAATAATACAATGGTTTGAATTCAATGAATTAACTATAAGTGTAAAAAAAAAACATGTGCAATGACTTACTCGTTACATAGAAGTACATTGCCTCAAATCCCAAAATTAATAGTACATAAAAAAAATTGCCAATTAACACACTGCCAGTGCCCACGTATTGAGTGGGTTCTCCACAGTTAAATATTTGGGAGTCACTATCGATAACTGTTTAAATTGGAAGGCTCATATTAATAAGTTGAATATAATTACGCGCGCTAACATTTATATTCATGAAACTAAAAATGTATCTAAGTATCTCACAGTTGAGAGTCTTGTATTATGGCATTGTTGACTCCATAATACAGTATGGACTTCTTACTTGGGGATCAGCTTGTGACACTACCAAGGAAACAATATTTTTAAAACAAAAATCAATTTTAAGAATAATTTTAAATAAAAAACGAATAGAACATTCAAAGCCACTATTTAAGCAGCTCTCGATACTGACTCTTAAACAGATGTATAATTATAAATGTATAACCCACCTTAAGGAAGGGAAACATAACATAAAAAGAATTGACCATGAAATTATTACTAGAGGTCAAATCAGAGGAAATTACATAGTACCAGCTCTCAGAACCTCTATGGCCCAAAGACACTGGACCTATTGTGCAATAATACTGTTCAATCAACTACCTGATGAACTTAAAAATATAAAATCCTTGGTACTATTCAAAACTAAAATAAAAAAATA
>KZ651056.1:1168032-1184806 GCA_001010745.2 Gerris buenoi | reverse complement strand
TTTTTATTAAATTTGGATGGTTTGACGCAAGTAGACTGCAGATAGCATCAGATTAATTTCAACCGTTAGCGCTCTTTAACTTTTGCTAAATTGATGCTTTAATTCGTGTAAAAAAACAAAAAAATTTTGACAGATTTAAAAAAAAAAGCGGGGGAAACAATTAAACCAATTAGACCATAATGGCTTGCAAAAAACCGTAAAGTACGTAGGTAGGATGCGAGGAAGCTATGTGGCACACCAATTGGCAGTCTATTTTGTTTAGCGATAAAAGAAATATGGCTTTAATTTACAGCAAAAATGTGTTAATGAATTAGAAACTGTCTAGAGTGTATAGATATATTTGGGAATTCTCAAACAATGCTGCTCTTGAAATGATAAATATTTTGAAGTTTTATTTATAGATTAACACCAAATTATCCAAGATAAAATATAATTAAAATGATCATCAAAGCACACAAAAAATAAGCATATAGCTTCTTCTATAAGTATTATAATAAACTGTACTAAATTTGGTTTGAGAAGGTCTATAGTCTATACGTATGGACATTATTTCCACTCATGAGGGGCAAAATGCCTCATGACGTCTAACGAGTGACAACGTTGGGTAGCATCACGGGCAAACAAAAGCCACAGATAACATTGGGGGAGAGGAAACACTGGTGCAATGACTGAGTCTACCATACTCAAATAGACGATATGATAAGAGACGCTAAGTCCACCAATCAATGCTTATGTTGAAACCACACCCAGTATTACTGGAAGTATAGAATGTAGAGAGAAACGGTTATTGAACCAACTTATTCTGGCCGGTCCTATTTTGGGACGTATTTTCAATGCTTCTATTTCGAGACATAATGTAGTTTCAATTAAATTGAGTCCATAGATGTAAAAGTGGGAAGCTATGTTACAAAAAATATTCGGGAATTGAATTAATTTTAAGCTCTAAAACTATATTTTGTTTGTATTCAATGTCAGTATTCAAAGGCTATATAAAAAATAGTCAGGCAATTAGTGTAGCACATAATTGGCTTCTTCGCATCCTTAAACACTTACTCCATTGATATCCATATCATATGTGATAAATCCCCCCCCCCCTTTTAAATCTGTCAAAATTGCTTTGATTTTTTACCTCAATTAAAGTTTTAATTTAGCAAAAGTTAAAGAGCGCAGACAGTTGAAATAAACATGGAGCTATCTGCAGGCTACTTTTGACAAACCGTCAAATTGTAAGCATCCTATGAGTACTTTTGAAGATATAGATGTAAATATGAATAAATATATATATATGCTCTTTGTGTCCTTAGGGGTGAATAAAAAACTCATAAGTTATTAGGTAATATTTCGTTCCTAATTTTGGAACATCTTCAAACCTCGTTGTCTAGGTAGTTAAAATCATTAATAAGTTAAATCGTCAGTTATTAAA
Source organism: Gerris buenoi (assembly GCA_001010745.2). Classification (NCBI taxonomy): domain Eukaryota; kingdom Metazoa; phylum Arthropoda; class Insecta; order Hemiptera; family Gerridae; genus Gerris; species Gerris buenoi. Next base: position 1,183,383 of record KZ651056.1, on the reverse strand, counting down.
AAAAAAACAAGCAAACAAAATGAAATGGTGAGTCAGGAGGACTTGTCTATGTGACACCTAGTCACTGACTGACTCTTATTATATTTTAATGAGATAAAATTATCTGTTTACGAATAAAAATAAAAATAAGGCTTATCTCTCACCATCGACTATATAAATACATATACAAACAAACAACATATATAATAATTTACCTACATACTTACATACACATAACAATTTTCTGTATAATAGTTTATCATTTTATTAAAATTAATATATGTATATATATTTTTATTTTTATTTTTTATTNAAAAGTGTCTTTTGAATTAATTAAAGAAAAATTATTAAATCAATTATTTAGTATATTTTACTTAAAAAGTTAAGTACAATATACTATACTTAAGTTGAGGAGTTTGAAGAATTTATTGTGTCTTATCTTATCAGTATACATTTTTTGAACCATCAGCAATTTTCTTAAATAAGCAGACGAACCCCCCGATTTCCAAATACAATAAAGATGTTTCATGAACAAAAAGAAACGGGTTATTCTTTCAATGTTCAATCCTTTCTAGGTCCGATCCTTATAGGAGAATCCCTACTGGCCAATCTTCAGAGTCGGTGGGACATATAGGTAGCAGATTGCTTTTCAGCTACCAGTTTACATACAGACCAGTATCGCTAAAAAAAATATATACATTTTACAAACGAATATTTTCATTTACATAATTATTTGTTTTTATTATATTCATTTAACTTTTCCAAAGTGTCTCACTTTTCTAAGTGATCTTATAGAGAAGACCATGTACTCATTCACGCCAATATGCTTTGTTATTCTGACGGCACAGGAAAATCGAAAAAAAAAAAAAAATAATAAAATAAAGGAGGGGAGCCAATGAGAGCTAAAGATTTTAGCGGGTAGTAGGTCGGGCCAACTAGGCGAACAAAAATGTCACTGGATAACCTTAATATAACCACCTAGTAGTTTAATTTTTTCCCTCACATAGGTTGGCCAATCTGAGCAGTCAGATTTACTATAATGACATGCAGTTGTTGTTCATAGTCCATATACGTTTAGAGTGTAAATACGTGTCAAAATATTGAAAGCATTAACCTTTACATGTCTTCATAAGGTCAAGCGTACAATAAAGTCTAGACTGCGCAAAACGTATAGTAATAGTTAGGTCGACCGGTCAAACCAAACATTAGGGGCTATCACCCCGTGTAAATAGAACAAAATGTTAAAAACTTATTTATTTAAAGAATTATAAGCCTTTACACTATTAATAAGATAAATACTGTACAAGTCAACTAATGACTTTTACATAATTATTTGTTTTTATTATATTCATTTAACTTTTCCAAAGTGCCTCACTTTTCTAAGTGATCTATAACTAGGCAGCAAAATGGAATTTTACTTACGACTGATTATGTTAGCCTCCAAGCCGGAGGCTAAGATAAGCTAATAAAATTAACTGCCAAGGCAGGTAATTTTCCTAATTGGCAATGAATACACGAGTCAGAAATGTTTCCATTGCTACCTTGTTGCATACAATATTCACTATTTTATTCATGGACGGCAAAAAAAAAAATAAAATAAAATAAAATAAAAAGAAACTGATAAAATACCATTTTCATTTATTAACTATGTTATATTAATAATATAATAACGCAGTAACTAAAATAAATTGTCAAAAAATCAAATAAGAAACTTTGGTATAATTACAATAAGTGAATAGCTAGCTAAATCTGAAACAACAATGAAAAATTGGCCTAGTAATTTATGCTTCACGAACCTTCAAAGTCGACAGACAGACATTTTTTAAAATCTACTTTTTTAGACTCAGGGTACAACAAAACGTGCAAATCAATCCAAATCTCAAAATCGAATTTTTGCGCCGTTACAATACTTTATATGAGATAGTAAGTAAGTCGTTCTTCAGAATGATCTTAAGCTATTTTAAGAATAAACTATGCAATTACCAGTATNAATCTAAAACAATGAATCAATAATAGAGATAGAATAAATACAGAAAAGCAACTGGTCTAATCAAAAATCAATTCAATAATAATATGCATGTTTTCATGAATCCGTTACTTCTCCTTTTTTTAATTACAGATCTACTAATCATTAATAATTTATTAAACAGAATTAACAAATATAAACAAATTATTTTTTAAATAAAAAGTTTATTTATTGAACATTACTTAATACACTATAATATACGAGTGTAAACTATTATTGCCAACATAATAATAATAAAATTTGCTGGTGTGGCAGAAAAATGTTTCCTGATTTTACTGCCCGAAATAAGTTCAATAATACCCCCATTTTACTGTCATTGGTATAGATAAATTGAAATTTTATTACGACTGACCTGATGTTCTGGTCGCACCAAAACTTGTTCAAAGTTTTTTGAGATTTTCTTAAGTTTCCCTATTTAAAATGTTTTATAAATATATTTCCAAGTAGCACTCCTAAATTTATATCTATATTCATTCCAGTGTTTGATTTATCCCTTTTCCGATCATATATATCGAATTTCATTAAAATCTGTTCCATAGTAATGGCACCACGTGGGTGCAGACACCAAGACGAAAGGCATTTTCGTTTAAAAAAGTAAATCACTTCTTTAGATTCCGGGAATCGTATAGCGGGTAAAGTAAAGTCTCTAAATCGAATCTCTTTCTCGCATCAGAATACTTTCTCCCACTATATATGAGAATGTAAAATGAGCACAGAAACAAAGGTTTTAATAAATACACTCCACTATCTTTACTATAAAAATTAGTTAAATTATACATTTGATAAATAAATGCAATACCAAATTAATTTAACAAAATTTTCAAAGAGAAATATTAGTAATAAACACTCACACATGAAAATAGCAAACATAGGAAAACTGTGGAATGGGTAACCTGTCACTTGAAACCTTCCTTACCTAAAGAAACACCTGTATTGCAAGACAAGTAAGACTACTCACTGGATCTGAATTTAATACATATTGTAAGGAGATATCTATTTATGTTTTTTGTTGTCAGAAGGAGTTTTGGGGTTGATGTAAAAATAAAACGTGTTTAATTATGAAGTTTGTTCCAAGCCCCCACCCCCTCACCATTCGTACCGTCTTTTGTATCGTCCCACAGTTCGTTTCGAGATCGAATTAGTTTAAGATAGGTTTTATACGCATGTGCTAACATTGTACTGTAATAAAATCATATAAGGTTGGAACGGGTTTAGGACTACAATTCACTCTGTTTTAAAAACATTCAAGGAAACCTAACAGTTGGGGAAACTTCCTGTGGACATGTGGACGATTAACATAACTGCGTATGTCATACAAAACCAGAACTTGGTATTGTCAGAGAATTGATTGGATCGTACTGTAAACGGTTTACAAATGATCCCAGCGTGGGTTGGAACAGTTTGGAGGACGGTATAAAACACTGTCACAAGTCGGGTCGGAACGGCTTTTATTCATTGCACATGACACAAGTACACTGATTGGTTGGAAAAAGCCTAAAGTTTTTTATATGTTCTCAAAGGACTAACTGAATGATTAAATGAATAATTAAATATTAAACAATAAGCATCATTTCAAAAGTGTCTTTTGAATTAATTAAAGAAAAATTATTAAATCAATTATTTAGTATATTTTACTTAAAAAGTTAAGTACAATATACTATACTTAAGTTGAGGAGTTTGAAGAATTTATTGTGTCTTATCTTATCAGTATACATTTTTTGAACCATCAGCAATTTTCTTAAATAAGCAGACGAACCCCCTGATTTCCAAATACAATAAAGATGTTTCATGAACAAAAAGAAACGGGTTATTCTTTCAATGTTCAATCCTTTCTAGGTCCAATCCAGTAGGAGAATCCCTACTGGCCAATCTTCAGAGTCGGTGGGACATATAGGTAGCAGATTGCTTTTCAGCTACCAGTTTACATACAGACCAGTATCGCTAAAAAAAATATATACATTTTACAAACGAATATTTTCATTTTCCTAAATGTAAAAAAAAACTTGAATTATTATTAATAGAAGAAAAAAATCGGAAAAGTGTATCATGATAAAAAAAAAAATCCCCGAAGCGTTATTACAACTCGAATATTAGATGAGACGGAAAAACGGGGTGCTATAAAAAACCTCCCTAATAGCTGTATCAAAGCCATAAATATAAAGGCAGCTCAAGGAATACTTGGGCACTACATGTTTAATAGATATAAAGTCCTTCATTCCAGGGTCCAATGCCATAAATACATCAATAAACACACAGTTAAACCTAGCTTGTTTATGGACTACAATACATTCACAACGTACCATCAATTGAAATCAATTTATACCATGCTCATTCAAAATAAACACAAAAAAAAAACATAATATGCTAAAACGGCTTGGATTTAAATTCTAAATACGACATACATAGTGACAGAAAAGTAGGTTTGTGTAGTTCGTAATTGAATATTTATGGGATTTGGAAATTCAATAAAGAGTGTAATATATATATGATTTATTTTTATTTCAATTTTGACTTATGATATTCATTTATTTATTTTTACGATATGATATTGATATTTTAATATTTACTAGGCATCGCATGGCTTCATTAATGCGAAGGTTACATTAAAACGTAATGGGGGATTCCGCTTGAGAAACAAACACATGTGTCAGCATTGGGCTATTTACATTAAACGGCGATGAGACCGAGCCGACCCGGGCGATTTGTTTCGAGCGTTTTTGTTAGCTAAACGTTTTCGGCCGCCGAAAACGCTATGTAAGCGGTTGTACGCGGACTAGTAGATAATCGGCCGATCGGCTTCGGTCTCGCGCGCAGTGTGGAATACAGAAACGCTCAGTCTCGCGCGCAGTGACAATAGCCGCTGAGCGACTATTTCTGGATTCGATTCTACCTTTTCTGGTTTACAAAATGTATTATTATAATGTACAAAATGTCTCCGTATCAGTCGAACATTTTTAAATGGTTTGTTAATGTTAAAAGTAGCCCTTACATGACCCTAAATAATATAAAATTGCATACTGCATAAAATTAAGTGTCACACAACCAGGAATCGAAGCAAGTCCAAATATTAGGAGACCATTCGCCCAATAATAGAACGCGAGAAAGCTAAGTGCTATTTTAATAATATTATTCAATTCAACTTATATAGTTTATATAAATATATATATTGTTTGATTTTTATTATCAATAGTGTATTTTAATTTATTTTTATTAGTCTACTATACACATACATGTTTATTAATGCAAATATTTACTTATACATACATACAAACATAGAATATTTATAGCTTTTAATACGGCTCTATAACATTTATTTATTTCTTTTGCATCTGTTATACTATTTCTTTCTATTTTTTAGATACAATTGTCGTATAGTGTTCAATTACCTACATAAAGTTTTATGTTCAGAAAAAAATGTTGAAATATAGCTAAATTCATTTTTAATTGACTATTTAATAACTTTATTCAATGTTAAAACGTAATAATTATAAATATCATAAAAACTAAATCAAAAATTCTAAATGTATTTCCTATAAGATTAATCAATAAAGATATTCACTACCTTTTTAAACTCTTGCAAGTAAAATTGAATTTTATTCAATATTTTAGTGAAGAATCAACTAGTCTGTTTTTTATATTGTTTTTTTCCTAGCGTACTTTATCCTCGGTTCTCTCGTATTTTCAAAGGGTCTAAATATAAAGTAATGAAGGCTTTGTAGTCATAACTTAGCTCGCTGCAATATCCCTTGCAAGCACTAAACTCGCGTACACACTTTTTTTGAATTCCATACTCTTAAATCATACACTAAACTTTTTATTTCTTTTTCTATACGCTTCTACTAACCTACGTTCAATTGAATTAAAATGCTTTATACGAAAGACTAAAAGAAAACAAGAGTAAAAATTCTTTTAGGAATAAGTAACTGCAATGAAAGGGCAACTAAATCTAAAAACAATGATAGTTCAACTATGGTGGTCAATGGTGGATTTCGTCTATAGTCGTAAATATAGATTAATTATCTGTTTGTATACAATTTATTTTGCTTCTTCTAAAAAAAAAAAAAAAACATGAATTTGGCCTGATTTACATCCTGGAGCCCGGGAATGAATCCGAACGGTAACGAAATCTACCGTCCCAAAATCAGCCGTCACAAAACCGACCGTCAAGAAATCGACTGATGACGATAACTTGAGTAAAAGAATACCGATTTAGTTGAATTTTGGTACAAATGTTCATTTTACCGAGGTCGAGTTTTGTTGACAATGTTATCCGCCTAAGCGTTCGCGCAAACGTAATCTTCAAATGTACAATTTAAATTTTAATTTAAATCAATTTATAATCATAAGCGTTAATTCTCGGTTTAGTTATAATGTCATAAATTGACTTGCTAAATGTTTGGGGACTAGTTATTGGCTACGGCAGAGAAAAATCATTCCCCGGGTAGCTTAGTTGGAATTAGCTTCTGCACTGGAAATGCGGAAGGCCCGTGGTTCAAATCCCGGCGATGGAGTCTATTTTTCTCTGTCTGTCTCCCAGTGTTAGAAATTATTATAATTTAAATTAATATTTAAACTCCGTGAAAACTACCAAAAACTTAAAAATTGAATTTAAATTTTAAGGACGGGAAACAATTCTAACTTCATCTATTCAATAAGACAAAAAACCTTTATAAATATTATTTTTTTATTAAAGCGGACCTAAACATTTAAAATAGAGGAAACAACGTTTTTACCGATATCTTGTGTTCTAAAGTAATGATTTTAATAAAACTTTATACACAGACATGTAAAATTTCAACCTGATACAAGCAAAAGTTGTTCTGTAGTGAAGTGATATATTTTATAATATTTTACATGGAGTCTGCCGGGGAGCGAGGGTTAGGGAACAATCCTGTTCTTTCACTAATCGCCTCTGTACTACAATCCTCCCTAACTATCAACTCATCATGATTAAAATTTTTCTCAATATTCAATACGCATGTATTGCAGGGCGCTCGCTTCAATGGTAAAAAAACTCTACTAGTGGCAAATATGTGGTTAGTTACTTTTAATTTATCTTATCTAACTCCAACATATATGTAGTTAGCGTAGTATACGTAGCAGTGTAATTTTATAATTTATATTTAATGAATAGAGCGAGAAATTTTAGTTCCGGGTATACCACAACACACAAGTTTTTTTATTATTATTTTATATTATTCAAGGCAATAAATATTGAGTTGAATTATTTTTACCACCATTAAGTTCCAGACATTTATTTATCCAGATATTTATTGATTACACTAAGAAGGGGACTCTTTTTAATTTTTATTCAATAAATATACATCATAAAGGTAATTAATTTCGACGTATTAATCGTAATTTACAACAAAGACAACAAGGTATGACATGACATCAACATGACAGCATAATATATCTCCGTCTCTAATAATTCTAGTATTTAGTGGAATCTAAGCATAGAACCCCATCTGGCCATCTGTGATTTCCCATTCACACACACAATTCAGCATTTGAGAACGCAAATGACCTTTAACCCTCACAAGTTCTCCAAACTTTGCAGCTTTTCATTTCATCTTTATACTAAACAATACGACGTAGACAGTTGTTTAGCATTTTTTTAATAAAATCTTTTTATCAAGTGTTGAACCCTGATCCTTATGTATAATTGTTTAAAAAATTATTTATACAGAACTAAGGACCATTGTATAAAAAATGTTTATTTATTGATATATAATATTAGACTGTTAAATAATGCGACACTGCATTTTAGCCTCTTAGTGGTATGTATTTGCCAAGTCAAAAAATGTTTTTAAATATAAACGTCTATAGTGATTTAGGAAAGAGAATAGAGAGAGAGGCAGACAAACATCATGTACTTGTACTGGATAAATTGGACCTAGCAAAAAATACTAGGTCAGTGGGAGACTTGGCTAAACCTATAATCTCACAACTTTTTTTTTTTTTGTTGGGATACAAATATACACCAATGTTATTTACAGAAACAAAAATGTTCGTCACAATAGCTTTGTACGTTTATTCATTTATAAATATTTATTTTTCATTTTTCCATATAATGTTTGTTATATTGTTATAACATGTAAAAATAAAGTTTTATTTCGAAAAACCATTTGTAAGGTTATATGTATTTTTTCTTTAGGGCCAACATATCCTTTTTTCAGGGGTTAGGGGCCGATAATGTTCAATTTTTACAGAAGCAAACTCAACCTTTTTACTATACAAGCATGTATTTCTCAAAAGAGAAAAGCAAGCCCTAAGGCAGGCTTTAGGGCTTCTACGAAAACCTTTGTTTTTTTTGTTTTTTTTGTTTTTTTTAAACTGAATTTGAAGCCCTTTTTTGTATAAAAACTTACCTTCAATTTTTATTTTTTAAGTTTTTTTTTTTTTTTTATTTTAGCCCAAAGCTTTTTCGCTTGTTATGAAAATATAAGTTTTATTTTTAAATAAGAATAAAACAATAAAAACGATGTGTACGTGTAACTAACATGATATGAAAACTTAAAAAGACACTTTATTAAAAAATAAAAATATATATTACAATAAGCTAATTTAATAAAAACGTTTTTAAGCTACAATTTAAACACAAATTATCTTTGGTTAGCTCAGAAGCAATATTTATAATTTATTTTTAAATGTCGCATTGTTGAACTTATTTCGGGCAGGGATGTCTAGAAAGTAAAATCAGGGAAAAATTTACTGCTAAGGCTGCAGAAATGTGAATTGTTATTATGTTGGGAACAATATTATATATTATACTCTTGATATATAACATCATATATTATAGTTAAATAAGTAATCTTTATTTTATGAAATAAACTTTTTATTTATGAAATCTATCTATATCGATTATTAGGTTTTTAATTAAGAAATGAAAAAAGTGGATTAAATGTCATAATATTTGTTTTTAGTTTTATTATAATTTGTATTTTTAGCAAGGGAAAAGGGCATTTTGTAGCAAAGGAAACATTTCTGCCACGTGTATATTTATTGCCTGTTTTGGCACTCAATTAGGTATATATTACCTGTCTCGGCAGTCAATTAGGTATATTACCTGCCTCGGCAGTCAATTAGATATATTACCTGCCTCGGCAGTCAATTAGGTATATTACCTGCCTCGGCTTTACCTCGGCAGTTAATTTTCGTAGACAGTCCTCGCCTTCAGCTCGGAGACTAACTCACCACTCAGTAAAATTACATCATATATTTATATAAGTCAGTCAAATTCTATTTTTCTAGCTAGTTACATAAATAACTACTACATAGATTGTCCTCGCCTCCGGCCTCCGGCTATGAGGCTGGTCTAATCACTCGTCAGTAAAATTCCATCTTGATGCCTAGGTATATAAATAACTATTTTATTAATAAACTAATTTATAAAGATTTTGAACATTCAGTAAGAATACTTTTAACCTGTTTTTGATACTTAGAATATGACTAAAATTACGCAAAAAAATAAATATCTTAATCTTTCAATGTTAAATCTCATGTATTATAATTATTCTGTAATAATACTAACAAAACAGCAAAAGAAATTAACAAGTACAAAGAATACAATAATCATTAACTCAACTAATTACAAGTAAGGAGTTTTTTTGTAAATAAGTCAACCAACAATAACCAAACTTTTTCAACTTCCTTATTCTTGAAAATTCATCAAGATAAAATTGTATTATACATTCCTTTAATGGAATTATCAACTGACAAAGTAAAAATATAAGATGAAGGTAAAAAAGTAGATCCATTGTTAACTTTATGTTTGTTGTTTATAATAAGAATAGAAAGTTAAGCTTTTGTTACGTCAAAAAAAGTTTGTAAGCGCTTCAGTTTACAAACAATTTTTTTGTATCCATTATTTTCTTTAATGAGTTAAAGTTTAATGAAAATAATAAAACTTCAGTTTTCCTTACACAAATGTTACTTCCTGTTCACAAAGTGTGCAAGTTAAACGCAGTTTAGTAATCAAAAAATAAATATAATTGGATAAAGATTCTTATTTTATCTGATAGCAATCGCAGTCCCTTCTAAAAAATTGCTTTGAAAATCTTGTTGTTTATAATTGACTTTTAGCTGCTAAATATAGATAGATTTTTAGCCAGCATAATTATCTATTTTTGTCGTGTTTACTTATAGTCCAGGAGATAGCTTGGAAAAAAGTGACTGCCTAACATAAAGGTGTAATTGTGTGATTTCCGTGTACAAGTTAATCTTTTGGTGTCTTTTAAGAATATGTGGTCAGCTAAATTTGTTTGCACCCAATATGGTGGAGAGCCTAATTTTTTTGATCATGAGTGCAAAATTAGTAAATAGCCTGAAAATCAAGTTGATTTGAAATAGCTTTTGAATCACTAACCTAGACTAAGGTTTCTCAAACTTTATTCGGGGACCCCTTTAGTTATTAATTTTGTCATTTCGTACCCCTAAAAAATGCCTCTTTACTATAGGTTTGTTCCAACCACACTTCAAACTGGTTTGAAACTGTCCGACGCTTGCGCATCGGACCACACTTAAACGTTTTTTGCTAATGCACATGCGTTGTACAGTTTGAAACTAGTTTGAAGTGTGGTTGGAACAAACCTTATTTTTACTAATTTTTATTATAGATACCTATATTTCATTTAAAACGAAAAGCTATAGGATAGAAAAAGAAAGTATTCCCTGTTTTTTTTTTTTTTGTTTTTTTTTCTTTTTAAAAAAAACATTTTTTATTTCTAACGTTTTATTGGTACGAGTTCTTTATAAATTGAGATTAAAAACTCTTCTGCGGACCCCCACAAGTCCACGGACCACACTTTGAGAACCTCTGACCTGGACAACCTTCCATCATGATCACATTAAGCAATGCAATACTAAGACCAGCAATGAAAGATTTTTAAAATGTAAATAATTGGATTATGTCGTATGTATAAGGAGAGCCAGCGTGGCCATGAAGAAATTAATTACCTAACACGTCTGCTCGGCCACCAGACCATCACTGCATCAAGAGTGGTACGAGGACGTGCGTTCGATCCATCGCCGTGATGCTCTAATTTATATGGCTCACTAATGATCAAATCATACTCGCTTCGGCGGTACAATGCACAGACGTATGATGTGTGGAGTGGAGTGCTGGTGAACTCACGAGGATAGTAAAATGGGCCTAATTGCTAGGTTCGAACAAGTATGGTTCGACCTACCCGTCTAGTAGGTACCAGTACTAGGATCTTACTCTTAAAAACGTAGAGCACAGGGCCGAAACATGATCCCTTCACGGTTTCTGTCCCGGACAACCTCCTAAACCCTCCTTAACCTTGCTTAACGTGCTGCCTGTCTATGGCCCTTTTTCGAAGTTGCCAAGATCTGCGAGATCCCTGGAAATCTAATCTAGGACTAGACAGCTTTCTTCTCTCTCAAGAGTGTGGCCCATTCAACGCCACTTCCTCTCCTTTATTTTCAGGTAGACAAATCGATTATCCTTCATAGCTCTTGGTTTGAAATCCTCTTTGGCCCCATATCCTGAGAATATTCTGAAGGCAACGGATTCTTGAGGACCTGCAGCTTTTTTTAGTTAAGGACTCGTAATACTAGCAGTATATATTACGGTCCTGATATAACAGGACAGCTATTCCATTTAAGCTAAAAATATTTATTTTTATTTTTTTAATACATGGGAAAAGCCCCATATGAGGGTTTAGTGGAAGGAGTCATTTAAATCTAGGTTTTATTTTTAAAAATGAATGAATGGATGATTTTTATAGACGGGAATTTGAGTTGAAGACTAAAAATAAAACCCTCCTACGCTATAAATATGATTAAGTGGGTATGAGATATGAACGAAAATTCCATTCAAAATCCCATTCCATACACATTTGGTACTACAAGCGCACCATTAAACAATTTAGGAGATCCTTGTTCACTTGCCTACACCCGAGGGGAACTTTTTCATCGGCCACATTTGTCAATGGCTTGAAAATGACCAGTACTTGAGCTTACTCAGAGCTGCAGTCTTCTACAGAAACTATTATTAGCACTATACTTGCTACTTTACTAAATTTCTAATGCGATTTCAGAATATGAACTCATTCTATAAAGCTAAACATATTTCAAACTCACACAAAAGTGAACATAAGAAAAGAAGAATAGACAATTTAAAAAAAAAAAAACTAATATACTAAAAATATAAAAAAAAGTATTTAGCTAAAATATTAGAGCGCATAAACGGCCATTTATAAGAATATGCACAGGAAAAGAGCGGAAGTAATTTCAAAATGGAGATGTTGACTCTAACGAGTAAATTAGATTATACTCATCACATTAGAATCCTAGAGAGATAGAATTTAAGTAAGAATAAAAGAAAACCAATAATGGCACAGAATAAGCAGCCTTAGATTCCCTCCAATCCTGGATAATCGAGGGAAATTCACCCTAAATAAATATATAAAATAAAACGTAAGAACTAAAAGATAATAAATAAAAAGTCCTTCTAAACTCAAATATAGAGTTAATATCTGCAAATAGTAACTGACTTTCTCTAATTCGGCTTAGTACTCAGAATTTTAATAACATCCATTTAAGTTTTACTAAAATCTCTTTCTGTTATGCATGGCATATATCCAATCAATTCCTCTTTGTTGAGGTCCATGTATTCATTTTGCATAATTTTTTTTTTTTAAAAAACTAGGGTCTCCGCCCCCTACTCGCTTCACTCGTCAACCCCCGAAAAGCGGCTGCTACCACGTCGAGGCACTCTAAAGTGAAGCATTAAAATTGATCTCATGTTTCTTTTCAATGTTGAAAAAAACGTACATGCTGTAAAATATCAAGTTAGCTATAGAAAGTTCTGAAAAGGACTGTCGAGAAAATTCCTGAGAAAGACTGATTAAGCGATTTTTTTTGGTAAGGTGTGTGCATTGTTATGGAATGAGAAGGGTGAAGTGAAGATGCGTGAGTATAGTGTAGAACAGCGGCTTAGGTATAGTGGGGGAAGGCACACTACTATCTACTTTCCTTGTCTTTCTGACATTCTGATATACCTACTTTCAAGTTCTCCCTTACCCCTATAATTACCCTCACTCTTTCTACACACAGTTTAGTATGTCACTCTCAAGCCCTCTATTTTCTCCCCGGACTACCCCATTTTTCTCCTATCGCGCTCTTTCACACAGGTTTTGTATAGCACTCTCACTGAACTCGTTTGTTTACCAAACTTTTTTAATAATATAGATAGAAAGTTTCTGAGATGTTATTTACCTAAATTCAAAATGATCCGGCTCAATTTCGTTGGACTTCACATTTTTAGTATTTGTTTCCAAACCACTGATAGTTAAAGCTTTATATGTATTTCATTTTTTACATTGAAAAGAAAATTTACTATACAACCCTGAATTTACCGAATCTATTTTAAAATCCTAAACAATTTTAACCACAATGTTTGCCTTTACATACAACTGCAAAACCGACGAAAAATTAATGGCTTCTTCTGTTATTTACCATTAAATTTTAATACGTATCTTTATTCATAGCAGCATTTTTATTTTTTATTTTTAGTTTATTAACTCTTACTTTAGAAAATACAACTAACCGCATCCCTTTAAAAAAACTCTGTTAAAAACTATTAAATTATAAACAAAGGATTTCATAAATAAGACATCAGCAAGGTTTATCTACATTGCCCTTGGGGCAAACAATGAGATATCAAGTTATTAGAGCTCTTTTAAAGCCAAGAAAACAGAAACTATTTCAGAGTAAATTATTAGCAGCCTGCAGGCACCGCACAAAACAACAGATGAATTAATTAATTTATATATACTATAAAAATAAGAGAGTAGAATAAAGAATTGTTTTAAAACGCATTCAGCTCTATCAGGTACTGTATATTAACAAGATAAAAATATTTTGGACATTAGAGCGGAGAAAATATAGAAATTCATATAATTTTTCTTCTATAGTAATTATTATTATCATACCATCAATTTTTTATATAAAAAGGCAAAACTCTAAACGTAGTTTAATTAAAATTTTAAAACTTTTTTAAAGTATAATTTAGAAATATTATACCTTAGATATTTCCTTATTATTATAAATATTATTCTAGTTTTTAAAGTTTTAAACTTGAATAAAGCTTAAAGTCGAGTACAGCCATACTATCCTATCCAGAACCAACTCAGGGCACCTTGCGTGCCCCCACCAAGTCGAGCACAGCCGTACTATCCTTTCCTAGAACCAACTCAGAGCACCTTGGACCCCCCTTCCCCTCTATGATTCTATTCAAAATACTTAGATATATATTAAAATAATTTGAAATTAGTTAGTTATAATAGATAATAATAAAAAAGAAGCAATTTCAGCTATACAAGTGGCGCGGGAATATATATTTTTTTTGTTGATTTATTATCATTATCAGGGTTAGTATTAAGTACTTATGGTATTTTTGTATGAAGTTAACATTACCTCGTTCAGTTATATTATCTGTTATTATTACCGATAAAAAAGATAGTGATCCCCTTGGATCGAACCAAGGACCCTTCAATATTTGTATTTTTCGCGCATAACATTGATTATATTTTTTGTTTTCAAATAAATTAGGATGGGGAAATAAAAAAAAGTTATTTCTTTATGCTTAATAATGTACTCTAAAAAGTACTAGGATGCACGCTATTTTATACGAGAATAATATGAGATTTGAAAATAGGATATAATTTTCCTTTGAGTATCTTATGACCTCCACAATTCAAAGTTATTATCTCATAAAGCTAATTCTATGTTGCACTAATTAATGTGGAGAAATCTGTATCAAGTTCATAAGGGAAAAGTCATATTAGTTTAGGATTTCGTGTAAAAAGACACCGCAACTTAAACGTATTAAGGTAAGAGAAAAATGAGTTTAACTATACTGGGATTGACACAAGAAACTAAATAGAAATCTTTTGATATCTATTTTAATTAAATAATTTAATAAAAGATTAGATAAAATTATATTACCAAGAGGTAATTAATACAAGCTAGATACAAAAGAAAATGAAAAATACGGCAAATACATTTTATGCTTGAATGAAGATAAGGAAATTATGATAAGGAATTTGTTCTCTTCTTACTTGGATAAATAATATTTGAAATATGTTGCCTATTTTCTTTTTGAGCTTGATCGTCCTATAGAACAAAAAAATGTTAGGTCTCCAATTTTCAAAAATTCAATGACAAAAATCCTCTTCAGACATCAGGGAACATTATTGGGCTGTGTCTGTCTGTCGGTCTTTTTGTGAATTAAGATATCTTAAACAGCTGATTTTATTGAAATTTGGATGGTAGGTCATAATTAGCCCATTTTTGGTCCCATTAAATATATATATATA
>KZ651056.1:1134999-1146227 GCA_001010745.2 Gerris buenoi | reverse complement strand
ATTTAAATTTATTTTATAAAGACAAAAAGGTCTTAATTAAAATGATTAATTTATTTTACTAATTCGGTTATTTTAAAGCACTTCGTTAAGGGCCTCTGAAAAAATTAAATTCAATTAGGAGAGTGGGCACTTGACAGAATAAAAAGACACACATATATATGTACGTATATATTAATACTAGATATATTTTCTACTTAAGTAAAATTTATTTTTTAACATTTTTATTATAGAAATATAATTTTCTGAATACAGTTTTGAAAAGTATAATATCAAACGTTATAAAAAAAGCTATTCGAAATTGAATTTTATGAAACTGCTAATTAATAATTTGAATTATAAGCATATTAATTAGGCATAAAAGCTTTCATGGTATCGAAAAACTCAGGAATTAAGAAATTTACGCCCTTCAACACTAATATAAAATGACAGATTTGTACCAAGTATTGATTAAATCTATTAACTATTCCCCCTCAGGAAATGTCATTTAATGAAAAGAATTAAAATTCTCTCCCAATAAGAGCTTAATTAAGGTGAAACCATTTTAACTTCCACAGGTCATGATTAATGCTTGAATATCTAGTCAAGAGATGTAATGTACGAGCTGGATATAGCTGTGAATTTGATTATGTTCAACATTAAACTAGCTAATCTAAACCTTTAATTAAAGAAGTTCATGTTATCATGTTAATATAAATTATTCGTTGAAAGAGATCTTAAGATTTTAATTCTATTTCTATTTTTAACACAATGAATAGTTTAGAAAACTGAAATATTAAAGTTCATCTTTAAAGTTGAAAATTTACTCTAGACCGATGTAAAGTAGGCTTTAAAATTTAAAATACTTTCTCTCGACACTCGAGACTTTTTGAAGTGAAACTTCTTTAGCCGCGCTATAGAGTAAATTTCAATCTAGGCATCAAAATCGGCGGTACATAAGCGTTTCTCAACCTTTTTGACCCGCGACCCATTAAATTTCTTTGTAATCATTCCCACGCTCAATGCTTACCGAATTATGTTTTGTTGGTTTAGTATAACCTTACTTTTTCTGTAAAAAATAATTTTATAAGGAATTTTTTCAGATTTTTTGCACTTCACATAAGCGAGAGAGAGGGAAGGGGGAGGGGCACGTTTCACACCCACTTCAAACTTGCCTACGCTCGCCCTATCAAAGTTATAACCAAAGAATTATATATTTTTGTAATCAGCTTGACGTACCCTTTAATATGATACCCCTCACGATGTCAAAAAAAAAAAAAAAAATAATAATAATTATTCAGTTTTTTTACCCTACATTTTTTTTTTAAGTCNAGGTAAGAGGAACACACTTACAAAATTTCATGGTCGTAGGTCCAGTGGTTTCAGAGATATCGTGATGTGTCAGTGAGTCAGTCAGTCAGTCAGTGAGTGGTATTTGGATTATATATATCACATTAAACTTTGTCGTGTAAGCTTTTAAAATAAAACCTTCTCATTCAATCGTTGATGAAGTATTGTAAACATTTGAAAATTCGGAACTTCCCGGTATGGAAAGGCTTCGCATACAAACGACATGAATTACAAACGTTGTCATTTGAACATGGCAGGGGTGGACAAATGCGGCTCTGCGTTGAGTCAAGTACGGCTTCCATTGAAAATTTAAATCCTTTTATGAAAAACCGGAACGCGGCTTTCATTTTCATGCCAGTGCACCCAGGCATATAAAATGCATGTATGAATTTCTTTATGAGTAAACAGCTATATACATACTATGTTAATTTCAATTAGAAATGGCCAGTGAATTATTAAAATTACCTATTTCAGTTCGTTATTAGTACAAATACTTTGGTCAATAAATTTAGGACTGCTTATCAACATAAATTTAAAGAGTCGTCCAATTCAAATTTGGGCCTTTTTGTAAGAGTTCGCATGGGTTTCTCTTTCACTTAAAACCACCGCTTTCATAATTGATATGCCAGGTAATCGTGCAAAACACATAAATAATAAAACTTGGCTAAGTATGTGCTACTACACACACAAAGGGTCTGTGGGATAATCGGCCCAACATATAAAAATGGCGGCCATAAAAGTTTGTTTTAGGTATAACTTCTAAACAATTTAAAAAAAAAAATTAATACGTAGAACGCCTCATGTGCATTTTGATTATCCATACGCAATGAAACTACTTGAAGTCTCTAGTCCAATATAGAGATAAATACATTTTAATACATTTTTAATAACATTTTTAAGATCTTGTGAAAATTCTTTTAGAGTTAAAACATATTAAGGGGGGGGGGCACGATAAACGCAAATTTCAAGGACACAGGCGCAAAGATAAATTGGTACAAACACGCAACTAATTATATATTTTTACTCTACAAACCCTTTCTCCTCTTAAGGCCCCCATACACGGTCAAACTAGTTTGACAAGCAAGTTTAATCAAAAGTTTGATGCCCAGTCTACATCACATCAAGCCATCAAACTCTCAAATTTCATCCACACACGGTCCAAGCTACTTGTCAGGCTGGCTTGACAAGCCAAGTTTGTCAAGTAAGTTTGATCGTGTATGGGGAAATGAATGTTTGGAAATAAATGTTAAATAAATGTTTGGAGCTAACCTAAAATTATCATTCGTTTGGGTAATTAAATTACACATAAAATAACTGCAAAATTATTGATGGATATGTTTGAACTGGCTGCTATGGTACGGATTCATAGTGGCAAACACGACTTAAGATAAATAGAGCATATGACAGGTTAGAGCGGCCGGCAAACATCTCTATCAAATTCCCTTCTACAGGTCGAATACAGCTCAGAGGCAGTGGAAGTATAAATATGTAGGCAAATACAATGTTCTTCCACAACATCTAAAAATTATCGATGATGTCAATAAATTTAAAATTAAATATACAATTTCTATGTACTAATGTATGTTATATTTTTGTTATGTATATTACAAATGTACATCATATAATAACGTTTATATAATTGTTTTTAGGAAGTTAGTATTATTTTATCCTTATTATTGTTTAATTATATAATTTTATTATTTATATTTTTATTATTATTATTTATTTTCAATTTAGTTTTTATATTTTTAAAAATCAGAAGAGTAGTTTCTGAAGATATAGGTGTAAATGAATGTATGTTTGTGCGTATAAATAGGCGTGTATGTGGAAAGAAATAGGCGCGAAACTTATACAGGACCAACAATGGGCTAATTATAAGCTACCATCCAAATTTCAATAAAATCGGACGAGTAGTTTTTTTTTCGCCAAAATGAGCGACACACCGACAGACAGGCTCGGAGCCAAAAATGTTCTCCGATAATAGAACCGGTTAAATAACTTCCGTTGCCTTAGGTATTAGTCCAGGAGATAGCGCGCAAATAAGTTTCTGAATAACATAGCCCTCTTGGGCTATCAAATGTTTGGATGTGAAAAAATAAAAAGTTATTAATTAAAGGGGGTCCGGCTCCTACTTCTTAGCCTTTACGTAAAACTAGATGTGTGACAATCTAGTTTTACGTAGATAAGCTTTTCTATATAAATATTCTTGAAACAGACAACCAAGAACTATACCTATCTCTATAAAAGACTTATACTTGAAAGTAAAAGGAAGATGTTAAAACAAGTGTCAAAATCTTCAAAAACAAAAAATAAATAAAAACCAGCTCCCGTTATACTCCTTAAGGCCGGGCCACACCTGTCCGCACCGTGCCCGCGCCGTGTGACGGCCGTGTGTTGGACAACACTCGGTAAGGAATAAACCTAAGGAAATGTTAGGCATGGTCCACACCTCTCCGCACCGACATTTTATTTGTTTTGTTTACTTTTTGACATTTCCTTAGTTGTCCAACACACGNAGTATTCATAAATAAGAGATTTTATGAATATTTGAGATTCGGAGATCAGATGCATTACAGACAGACAGACATATGCAAGAATGTTTAAGGGTACTTGTTTAACCCATGTTTATTAAATCGTATAACAACATTCGTTTTAATAAACTAGTTTTTAAGAGCCTCTGCATACTTACATAAAAAAAACCTTAGACTTTGTGATAATCACATATTAGCGTCAACAAAACACTCAAGTTTTGCGAAAGAAGTGAATTTAAACTGATTTCCTTTATCGAAGCTATTCAGGATTAGAACGCAACATCGGAGAAGAAGCTAAGTGACGAAGGTTTTGGCTACTATTCCAGTGAACTTGTCTCATTAAGTATGCCTCCCACCACTTGCTTGAAACGATCGAGTGATGTCAATAGAAAGAAACCCTGTATTCTAACTAGGCTCTCAAGAATGTTTATGCAGGCTTATCGACTATGATTCAATGGGAAACAGCATTGGACTCAGCTCATTCCGAAAAGGGATAAAAACAGGCCAGATCCGCTATTTGCTTAGGGAATTCGTTTATAAAAGATAAAGGCCCGGCCAAATTAAAAAGCGAACTCAACGCCGCAGACAGATTGTCCACCGTGGCAGGGCGCCTTCGATTTGCTAGGATGATGCAAAGTTATACACACCACAGTGTCCGTTGCAATAGTGTCCTCAATAGATACTGAGAAAAGAGTTAATTATGATAAGTTAATAGTTAAAGAGGATGGTTGTAGTACAGAGTAGTAATGGAACAGGACTATTCCTTAACCCTCACGCCTACTCCATTTAAAATATATCACTTCACTACAAAAAAAACAACATCTGCTTGTATAAGGTTGAAAATTAATATGTCTGTTTCAATTGTACTTAAACGATGTGTATGAAGTTTTATTATTATCGTTACGATAGAACGTGAGATATCGTTAAAGTGGTTTTCTCTACTATAAACGTGTAGGTCCGCTTTAATAAATTTAGCGATATTAACACTTCATAGAGGTGTCAGTTTTTGTTTTACTAAACACATTATTGACTGTTCGTCGTTATAATGACTGTCGTTTTTTCGGATTCACTCCCGGGCTCCAGATGCTGTAATGTGCAATAAGGAACTTCGTTCAAAAAAATTCATTGAAAGTTTCCTATTATTAAGACTACTTAAACTTTCTTAGATTTTAACATAATCTAGTTTCTATTGCTGCTTAAAAGGTGTTCGACTGAAAAGTAACCTTTAGAAGGTCTTCAGCAATTATTGACGGCAAATCTATATTCGCTTAGCTTTAATCATTTTCGACATAAATATTTGTTGACTTAAAACCTACTTATTGTTTTTGTTTAAATTAAGTTTGGGGTTTCTCTCGGCTATTTTCCTCTGTTGAATTTGAGTTTGAATAGTTGTAAGGGATTTCCCCAGGCACAAACTATAAGTTCTGAACCGTGCCTCAATTAGTTATATTTTGAAACTAGAAGCATCTCCTAGCCTCTTGCTAGATAAATTGGTTCCCTTGATACCTACCCTAGTAATTAAGTGGTGTTCTAGGTAGACCGGGATTCCTTTACCTTAGACTTTAGACCTTGTTCAAATAACTGACCAAAGGATATCTACTTTCGGAAAATGGTAAACTGATATTATTGGTTGAATTTTCTTTTTAATTACCTAGTGATATCAGATATAACGAGATACCTATTTTAAACATAATTAAAGGTCGAAACATACTTTGAATTGATGTTTCCAATGTGGATAAGACACTTTTACCTTCGACCACATAGTATTTTGAACAAGAAGTTTCATTCATGTTGTTAATTCTTTTAACATGTAAGTTTGAGCTGTGGGAGACAAGAAATTTCCGTCACAACAAAAACGAGAAGAAAAATGTGACATTTTTAAAATATCGTACCTGGAAGTTAGGATTTAGCAGGAGGTCAATAGGTTTTCATTTATACTACAATATTTAGACGATAGGAGGAATGAACGTTCAATAAACCACATGCTAAATGTGACGCTCTTAAATATCTTGCCAGGAAGGTAGAATATAATAGGAGGAAGATTGGTTTTCCCTAGTCATCATATAAGGTATGCGCCACATTAATTGGCAGACTTATTCAAAAGTAGCAAAACGTAAAAAAAAATCGACTTACATATATCATAAAAGGCAAAAATCCCATTATCAATTCATATCTGAACTCAAAACAATACATACTAGCCCTATTTTTGACATTTGTCAATTATAGGTTCCTATATCAATGTATTAATACAAGATATCCTTTAATATTTTAAGTGCATAATCTGGTTTCAAACATTGGGTATGAATGCACTGACATTTAATATAACAAATATGTCATTCCTCTAAATTTCGATTGAAACGGACCTAGACAAATCAATATTTATAAATCTAACATATTATCTCGATTATAGCAAAAAGGAAGCATCAAAATAATTTGTATTTAACTTCCGAGCTAACCGAAGGTAACGAAAGCTACGTCATTGTTACGAAGAACGAACATAATTTATGTTTCCGAGATCAAAAATATCAAGACAGAAATCTGTTTCAGACATCAGGGAACATTTTTGGTTCCATGTCTGTCTGTCACTCAATTATTGAGAACCATGTTATCATAAAAACTACTAGTTCGATTTTAATGAAATTTGGATAGAAGGTCATAACTAGCCCATATAAGTTTCAAACTTCGCGCTCATTTCTTTCTCTTCCACGTGCGCACAAACATCCATTCATTTACACCTATATATTCAAAATTCTGATTTTTATAAAAAAAAATTGGATTTTTTGTCGAATATATAAAGCAAATTAATTTCAACCGTCTACGCTTTTCAAATTTTACTTAATTGATACTTTAATTTATGTAGAAAAAAAACAAACAAATAAATCAACATATTAACAG
This sequence comes from Gerris buenoi, assembly GCA_001010745.2. Lineage (NCBI taxonomy): Eukaryota > Metazoa > Arthropoda > Insecta > Hemiptera > Gerridae > Gerris > Gerris buenoi. Next base: position 1,139,475 of record KZ651056.1, on the reverse strand, counting down.
ATTTAAAAAAAAACAAAAAAAAAACAACGGGGTAAGTACTTTTAATTAATTTGAAACGTAGGACACAAGAAAGCTATGTGCCAGACAAATTGGCAGGCTATTTTTACGAGTAATATTCCGCATGCAAAATAAAAATACATCCTGTGAGAAGAGTTACAACAAACTTTTAACATCCTCTTTATTTAACCCCATTTTAACGAAGAAGTTAAAAAATTAAATATCCACAAGTTTTGGAATAGTTTATCAGCGAGAAAAAATATTGAATGCGGCGAAGGCAGGTTTGTATTAACCCAAAGAGGCCTACTAAACTCAGGAACACTGCGGATATTCCATGCCTCTCTAATTAAAACCTATAAATGATAAAGAAGAAGCAACAGAGAAAATTATAAAGGATTCAAAAGAATAAAAGAGCAGTTTGGAACTAGAGTGAACAAAAAGATAAACCGAGTCCACAAAAAGGTTTTGTAAAAAGTATAACAATTTAGAGGACATAGCTGATTTACATAAACGTCAGACCTCTATAAGGCATACATAGTTAATTGCCTTTTAAAGAGAGCTTTATTAAAAAATTTTAAATTCAGGCTTACAACCGGGAGTTGACACATAGGTAAGTAGGTTAAGCTTGTCTCTTAAAAGAAGGTTTCCTTTCGTATAACATATGAAATTTTTTATAAGTGTTGAGGAAGATCCATTTATAATGGTTAAAGATAGCGGTATACTGACTTCCATCTGAAAAAAAATTAATTCCGAAAGCTGCGAAAACCGGAAACCATGTAGGAATATATATATTTAAAAAAGTGATAATATGTGTATAGAACAACTACCATAATCCTATCGACAAAGTACGCTATAAAACGAAGAAATCTGTGCTTTATCAACTGTGTATAACTTTCCTTAAAAACTTACGAGGGAAAGGAGGTCATAATCTCTGAATTTATTCTCGAGGGACGTATCAAGCCAAAAAAAAAACGAAGATGATAAAAAAATGGTTCTCTCAGCAAACAACTTCTAAGTGAAGAAGTATTGGCAATAAATACAGGGCTATAAAAGCCAGAGGAAAGCGTCGGAGAGGCTTGGGTTCCTACTCGAAGGGCTTTTAAAGAACCGTCGTTAGGTCTTAAAAATATCCTACAGATCGGTACGAGGTCTGCATGCTAAATAGGAATGAGCGAAACTAAGAGCGAACCCGAAATAAAAATAGGCGTAACAATCTAAGCAACACCTGCCCATAGCCTAACAAATTGACGCATAGCACATAACAGTATCGATTATTTCGATTTAAATATATAAATATGAGTTTTTACATTAGTTTAATGTAGCAATGTGTAAACGAAGTTGCATTTTAATGTATAAAGTAAGATCTTTTTAATTATGAAAGAAAAAAATCCGACCTCAGTATCTTATCAAATCCAACATTTAGTTGAAGTCGAGGACAGCAAACAGTAAGTTAACCTGTCTCTATCTACTATTGCATTAATGTCTACGACATGTGAAATTTTATTCAGAGGAGAGAAAAACCGCAATTAACGCTAATCTAGACATTTGAATACCGTGATTATTCTTTAAAAAAAAAAAAAAAAATCTTAAGGGGCTCGTGAAAGAGTCTTGATGGGACTCTTTTACGAGCCATGTTGAGAAATGAGTTGCCGGCAGTAGTGACGGGTAATGTAGCCAGATATGCCCCGGCAATTATTCCCGGTCACAATATAACCCGTAACTTTGCTACGTAGACGTGACAAGAAGTTTCCTATTGAACATTTTATTTAATAATTAATCTATTTCTTTCCGTTTTCTTATTTCTTCAGTTTTAATTATTTTATCTTGTTCTTTCTTCAATCGATTGTTATTGTCTCTTCGTATTTAAGCTATCAAAAACTGGATCAGGGATATAGATATAACGAGAGAGTATAAATGATAGATCACATGCATACTAAATGGTTCGTTTGCCTCTTGCACTCCCACTTTTCTTTTTGTGAGTACGTCCACAAGCTTTGGAATCTGAGTAAATGAAGTAAATAATGAAATTATTGTTTATATCTGAGCACCCGGCAGTGCGCAAGTTTATCTTTACTTGACCAATTCACCCTATTTTTTCTCACCCTTAAAGCTTTGCTTTCTCTTAAAATGGTCTTTTAAAATTTGAAACATAGATAAAGCCTACTTCAGGCACTGTAAAAAATTAAGCACTTAAGGATAAGCTTTTCAAACTAGGACGGGAGAGATTCCAAGTTTGCACTTTTTGTTACTGTCTGACAGTATAGCTAGAAAGTTGAAATTTGGGCACACTTGTAGCTATAAACATTAGACTACAGAAACCTCTAGAGAGAGAGTAGGGAGGGAAAGGGAACTAACATGGCCGGGCAATAGGCAATATTTACATATTTTCGCCCCGTAGCCGATATCACCGGTAAAACACCGTCTAGTAGTAGCAATACAGACCGTATTGCCGAGCTATACAGATATATTGCCGGGCTACACAAATTGCTAAGCCATGCGAACATATTATCGGCAATGTTTCTGGATGTTTAGAAATGTATAGCTCGTAGGATAGCCAGCCACTCACTGGAGTAAAGTGTTACAAGTTTACAAGGCCCCTATGAGATCCTCCAATTAGACCTGAAGTCAGATCAGAATTAAGGCGATATATGCATATACACACCTCAAACTAATAATATTTTTGTATAGAACACCAGAAAGATAAAAAAAATATACGTGTGGTGCCACAGGACACCCGGTAGGAACGAAGTTCCTTCCGCTTTTCATTAAGTATAACTTATAAAATAACACTGCTAAGTATACTTATACATGGCGGAGTTAGAAAAGAGACAAAATTAAAAGTAACTTGCTATTTGTTCTTGGAGTTAAGAAAAAATTAAAAGAAAAGCATTATTTTTATCATTGAAACGAGGGCCCAGTAATATATATATAATGAATATTGAGAAAATATTAAGCGGGGGTTAATAAGCGAGGTCTGTTCCCTAAACCTCGCTCCCCGGCCAGACTCCATTTCAAATATTATAAAATATATCACTTCACTTGTATCAGGTTTAGATCAAATGTTTGTTTCAATTGTATCCGAGCGTTGCCCAACGAACGCGTTGTATACCAAATTTCAACTAAATTACAGTCTATAAGAGTAGAGTTGGCACAATCAACAGGTGGGAAAATTTTGAGGAAAACGATTTTATTGGTCCCCCATGTTGAATGCAACTTCAGAAAAAGTATGCTCTACTCTACCCCTCTTCCACAAAAAAAATATAACATGGCATCACTAATTTTCCCTTTTTATAATCCCAAAACTACCTCCACGTTTGTTGTTTCCCGCCTTCGATTGTGCCAACTCTAATCTTATAGACTGTAGTCAACTTAAACTCAAGTAAAAGTGTATAGTGATAATTAAGACAGACTAATTAAGAACAAATCAATGTTACGAATCCTTATATACCTAATAATCCTAATATACCAACAAAACAATAAAATCACCTTTTTGGTTTTCACCTTCCAGGTTGGTTGCAGTAAAATTGAAAGATTACCTGAAACAAAAATATAAACAAATAATTGTTAAAAATAATAATTCTTAAAAAAGAATAAGTCATTTAATATTAGTTGCTTTGTAACCAATACCCTAAATATTTTTTAGGACATTCTCTACAATCACACAAGAACTTGATTCTCTCAAAATCAGTAATTTCTGAGTGTATTAATCACTAAATTTACGCACGTGGCAAGTTAGTTTTTCACTCACTTTACGTAAGTATGAAGTTCACACATTACTTCTACACAAAAGTTTGTCTATAAATTACTTTCGTTTTAACTTATGTCAATCATGGTAAAAGCTTTTAGTTCATTCAAATATTAACTGCACTAAGTAAAAAGAGAATTTAAGTATCAAACCCCTTTATTCACTAAATTAACCAGTTATCGTGTAGCAATTAATTAAGTTACACATTAACTAATCAAATTCATTTATTATTTGGCCAACACCTCACTTCTACTTCAAAGATATGATTCTTCACGAAATCACTGACTTACTTGAGTACTCAAAAAATAGGCGTAACACTCTAAGCAACACCTGCCCATAGCCTAACAAATTGACGCATAGCACATAACAGTATCGATTATTTCGATTTAAATATATAAATATGAGTTTTTACATTAGTTTAATGTAGCAATGTGTAAACGAAGTTGCATTTTAATGTATAAAGTAAGATCTTTTTAATTATGAAAGAAAAAAATCCGACCTCAGTATCTTATCAAATCCAACATTTAGTTGAAGTCGAGGACAGCAAACAGTAAGTTAACCTGTCTCTATCTACTATTGCATTAATGTCTACGACATGTGAAATTTTATTCAGAGGAGAGAAAAACCGCAATTAACGCTAATCTAGACATTTGAATACCGTGATTATTCTTTAAAAAAAAAAAAAAAAAAAAAAAAAAAAAAAAAAAAAAAAAAAAAAAAAAAAAAAAAAAAAA
>KZ651056.1:1101225-1115520 GCA_001010745.2 Gerris buenoi | reverse complement strand
TTTTTTTTTTTTTTCTTTTTTTTAAATCTAAGTTTTATTGTTTTTACTAAGTCACTTTTTGCTTGTTTGGTCTTAGGCACTGATGATGGCCTCATGAAGGCTGAAAGCTGCTTTGTTGAATAAACCAGTTAGAATTTACATGGAGAGACAATTTTTGTTATTCCTTTAAATATTGCAAGTTAAATAAAAGCTTGTAAAAAGAAGAAAACAATTGCATAATAAACAATGGCTTTGGTTAAAAATACTTTAGGGCTAAAAGAGACTACCAACACAAAACTGAAGTTTTTTAAAAATAATCGAGGACTTAGGATTAACATTGGAAATGGTATTTATAAAAAAATAATCTTTAAAAACATTGTCAGAAAATATAAAGGTGTAAAACAAAGAAAATTTATAAATAATAGAGTAAAATTGTTATCCCGTGAAGCCTCATTATGTAATGAAATCAGATTACATTAAAACTTAACTCACTTAAGCCAGCCAAGCATATTCGTACATTGACTAAAGACTATAATTTCACTGATGTTGGCTAATTAAAATGCACCAAACCCTGTTTTCATTAAACACTAGCTGGATACCCGAGCTTCACAGCGGTATGTGTTATATCCCATTCTATCTAGTTCAAATGGCTAAACTAGTCTTTCTTACTTCTTGGCTTACCTACACTTTCTCATACCTTTTGTCCTAAGAGCTAAAGAGTCTTCTAGTATTAAATATAATATTCCATAACAAAACTACAATTAGATTTCAATTGGTAATATTGTTAGTTTAATATGCTATCAGATATATCTTTAGAGTATTAATAATAAATAAAAAAAATCATAAAAGATAACAAAGAATTTAAAGATGAATAAATGAAACGAAGCGGAAAAATAAATTTCCATTTAGCTGCAGAATAAATTATATTTTAATGATTTGTTAATTATCTGGTTAAATATATTGCTTTAAACTTCACGTTGTTGAAACAGAAATATTAGACCAATTTAAAATTAAGGTTTAATTAAAATGTTTGTTAATTTCACGGTGGTTAAAACTATATTTTGCTGCTTCTTAGTAATTAACACTATAAACTCAACAAAGAAGGGGTTGCGGAGCAATTAAAAGATAAAAAACAGTATCTGGAATTATAAATAATTTTAAACTACACAGCGAAAGGTATAAATTAAATAGTAAAATATAAACGAGTTTCTAAACTGTTTATTATCCTGTTGTAGGACTAACTAAACTATGTACTGTGCATAATAGCATCATAACACTTCTTAAATAGTACGCTTGGGCCGACGTATTCGCTTAATTCTCTAGTTAAAACTACACCGCAGTGGAAGCGAGCTGGGCCCATCTAACTAAAATGTATCGATTTATCCTCAAGATATACCAAATTAATATAAATATATTAAGAAATTAAGGCTCCAGACTTCTCCAAATCTATTTCTATTAATATGTTATATTCTTTTTTTAAATCCCAAATATTTTGGACTTGAGAGATCATAATAAGTGAAAATACTTTAAAAACTAAAACTTTAAACATTTATATTATACACAACATCATTATAAATTATAACATTATAAATAACTAAAAACTTGCAACATACCAAGTGTAAGTATAACAAAAATATAAACTATAAACCTACATCATTATTATGATGTATCAGTATTATTAAACTTTGATTGCTATACTATAGACATCCAAGTAAATAATAAAGAATAAATAAATATAATAGACAAGAGAAGCAAAAATAATTAAATTAACAATTGAAATAAAAGAAATGTAATATATAATCAAGCTATATTCCTGAATATATCTGAAAATATAAATAAAAAAGATACGGAATTTATATTGGACGTAGAAAGATATTCTATTCGAAATCAAATCTTTCTCTCAAGGCTTTAATCCAATTTTCTATTTTCCTCTTTTCTATTATGTTTTTCCCTCTCCCCCCCCTCTAAATTTCAGGGGAAAGGGGGGGAAGACGGTTGAAGGGGAAGAAGGAGATCTCGGTGATTCATTCGAATGATTTCGGTAGGATTCGGTTAATTCCGGTACCTTGTGATGAGCGAAAGGATTTTCTTCTGGTTTTATTTTTTTCTGAAAATCCTTGGTCGGATTTTTTTTTACTTCCCTTCGAGCTCAGGATATTTCATTTCCTGTGCAAAGGATGTAAGGAAACGAGACTTCCTGTTTCCTTTTTCATTAACATTTCCTTTATGTTACCCAAAGCGAAACGTAACTAACCGTGAAACTAATAATGTAGAATAAATTGAATATTAAATTTAATATATTTCTGCTTAAAGGATGATGTCATTTCAAAATATTGTGTACTGTAATACGATTTACTTAACTAATATCAAGTCATATTTTTAGCCAATGCTGCAATGCTTAAGTCGTTAGGGATATTTTAGGGCTGAAAAAGGACCAAACAATCCTTACTCAAAGTAAATTGTATATGATTCACTGATGAAGACAATTAATGATCATCAATTGATGATTTAATGTTGATCAAACACAATTAATTTTGCGTGATGACATTGTTTGGTTTTTGAAACTAAACCTTTTTTATGAGAAAAACACAGTCGAGGATTATTATTTTAATGAAGAATGAAAGTTCATCCAGCGAATTCGGCTGACATTTAACGGAGATAAAAATTACTGAAAATATGTAATAATGTGCGTGTTTTTTAAATGATATAATATCCCCTTTATTAGAATAAATACAAAACTAGTATTTATTGTGTGCACCATAAATAAAGTCTTTATTTACATAATTTATTTTAAGAAGAGAATTTGAAGAAAACGAATTATTACAAAACATTCATTTTTTATTTTCCTCTTATTCCTTCCGCTTGAACTAGTTTCCGGTGTTATTATTATTAAAGTTTAACAATAAAGAATATATTTAATAACTATATAAAATAAAAGAAAGCTTAATCTTGAAAAGAAACGACATTTTAAAACTATAAAAAACAGGGTCAATTTCTTGACTTAATACAACTTCTTATACTAAGTAGATTTCTCAACATACAATCTGAATTTAAATCGTACGTGGAAACTTTACAAGAAACTACATTATCCCCATATCTCAAGAAAAGTTTAATTTTAAAGAAATTATGGAAATAGTTGTAGATTTAAAATTAAATTCTCTCTTACTAACATCGCTTAAACTAGTTTTGTTATAATTCAGGTCATTCAAAGAATTAAGTTAATTTCACGGTAATTTATAATTAGGTTGAATTAAAGTTCGTTTATTTGCTCTACTTTTTAATTGCTCATTCACGTACTAAAAACGTAGAGAGAAAATGTCTCATAAATGGAAAATATTAAGAGAAAGTAAAAAGGTCTAGCCTAAAATAGACAGAGTAAAATAAGTATAGATAACTTAGGCATCAGATTACTTAGGTATAGAATGTAGGTTTATTCGATCAAATGATAGTTTTTTGTTTGATTTAAGTTTGAAAAAGTTATTTGTTTTACAATCTTTTATATATCTGTATACGTAGTAGGGGAGAGTCAGACAAAACCGGGTAGGCGGGTTAAACCGGGTACCTCGATATCTCCCTGATTAGTGCTCCTATCTTCCGGTAAACAATAAAACTATTAGCGGTAGCCATTCCGAGCAGTTGGAGAGAAGATCAGCATCGATGCCACATATTTTCATAGTCAGAACGTTTTTTTATGTTTTTAGTAAAAAAGTTTTTAATGTTGTTGCATTTGTCTACTGAGTTTCTATGGCTATAACATTTCCTCAAAAAAAAAGTGGCAAGTGGACACTTAAATTAAGCATATTTTACTGGATATTTTCACTCTCTCTTCATACACCTAAAGCGACGCCTAACCTATCTACGCCTTATTGAACTCATCAAGTAACTGTTGGGTTAAACCAGGTACCAAGGTGTGGGACAAAACCGGGTACCCCATTCTGAGGAAGCTTACACACTTTGCAATGCATCAAGTTATGTATGCACTATCTAGGTCAAAAGAAGGGCGGATTCAATGTATTTTCTGTTGAAGTTGGGCTTATATAAGTGTACTAATGCAGAAGAAGAGGAGGATTCTCTTGTGAGCGACATTTGTCAACTGAGTTGCCCTAAGTTAATGTTTTTTTTAGTTGGCCACTTATAAATTAGTTTTAAGTATTTTTTTTTTAACAATGTTTATATATCGACTTATTATGGAAATTTTAGAGCTAATTAAACTGTTGGTAACATAGATTTTTAAATTTAGAGTTGTTTTGCATTGATATAAAAAAGGACCCGGTTTTTGCACCTGGCGATTAAAAAGAAATTAAAAAAATATTGTGTAATATTAAAGCAACAAAAGAATAATATGGTATTAATGAATGAATAAGGCAACTGATAAACTTTTTTTTTTGTTGATCTGTTACCAATAGAAATTATTTTATTACAGATTAAAGATTAGGTACCCGGTTTTGTCCGACTCTCCCCTATATGAAAAAAAAATAAAATAAAATAAAATAAAATAACATACACAGAAAGAAAACGCTAAGCACAAAGAAGGCTTTAAGAAGCACAAAATAGTACGCCTAATATGTCAATGTAATATAACTTCAATTAAATTTCACACAAATATATCCATTAGGAGTATTTCACTATTACCTCCTAATTGTCACTCTTTTTAGAGACTTTAAGTCTTTCTCTCTCTTTCGTTAGTAAAATCAAAAAGAGAATAGTTTCGTTCCTGTGTCTGTCTGTCACTCTGTACGGTTCCAATAACTTTTTAATCAAAANGCTTTCATTTGATACCCCACTCAAAAATTAAAAAAAATGTAAATTTTTGAGTTTACCACATATTTTTGAATTGCGCATGCGCAAATCTAATTATGGACTTCTGTATATTTTTCCTGTGGTTGGGTCAAAAAGTTGCACTAGTGTTCCAAATTTCAGCTCTTTCGCTTGAACGGTTTGGGCCCTATGAACCAAAGAGCGACGGACGGACGGACACATCACCCTCGACATAAGGGTTTTGAGAAGTATCTACAAAACCCTAAAAATGAATCATGATGAGTTAATGGTTTTAGTACAGTCCTGTTCCCTGCCTACCCGTCGCTCAATTTAAAATATTATAAAATATATCACATCACTAATCAAAAACTTCTGCTTGTATCAGGCTGGACTGGTGGTGGCAGACACCTTGAACATTATTTTTGATGACATAAAATTATTTTGTTCTTTAGGAAGATCACACAGCTTCTCTTAATAATTGTTCTTTCAATAAGCTCAGATTGCATTTAGGTCCTATTTTAATGATTATAGCTGATAAGATGTAATTCAAAATCGCATGAGCCAAAACACATTTTTAGATAAGGGTATATAGGAACGGTCCATTTTACTGTCAGATTATTTATCTGATCGTACTCAGTCAATATAAATAAAAAGAAAGTTATGTATAATTCTCAATGTAATTTTGAATCCTAAAGCCAAGATTTAGTTTGTTTTTTATTCTAAATTAATCACTAATCTAAGATAAGAAAGTGGCTACAAATTAGGCAATCATACCGTTGAAAATGATCACGTATATTCATTTCAACCATAAAGATATTATAGTTAAATATAAAACAATCGGTCTAATAATTGCAGTTTTATTTATTACTTTGCTACAATCTAGTTCAAGGGAGGGGAGAGGGCACAATTAGAAATAAATCTTTAAATATATAGAACTCAGATATGCATCTTTTATTTTCGGTCACGAAACTGTTTTACATTTATCAGTCAGGCAATTTATGGCTCGACATTTGCAAAATACTACAAAATAGAAAGCTCTGATTCTCTGTTTTGTGGTCAAAGGCTAAAGTTCGAAGACATTAATTGTATGTATACATAAAAACCCGCAAAATAACATTCAAATGTTTAAGATAAGACAAATAAAAAAATAAACTAATTAACAAACGGTAGTAAATTGTAATGGAATTATGGGGAAAATTCAAAATAAGATTAAAAGTAAATTAATTAAATATGAAGAATTATTCTGATTAATTCATAGTTGTTTATTGTAGAACATATTCGTGTTCAGGGTGGTGTCTTTATTTCATGACTAGAAATTATAAGGAAAATTAAGTTTAACAAACTTTATCTACCATATTGTGTCCTACTTCAAGGTGGAGGTTTACAAAATCAAACAAGTAACGTTCCCAATAACATATTTTTGCTTAAGAATTAGGTTTTTGTTTACTTTCTCAATGCGTGGAATATTGAGAAAGTATTATCACGTCAAAATTATTCGATTTACTCCTATTTAACCGATTTACTCGTTTTAAGGTCACTCGAGATAAAAAAAAAAAAAAAATGGTTTTTAAAAAACTATCTGTTCTTCATTATGTAGAGATTTGTTCTCATTTTGCTTCCAAGCTTAACGAAGGTAACGGATTTTTTTAAGTTTCTGAGTCTGAGTTAAAAATTTTAAGGCAGGAATCCGTTATAGACAACAAGGAAGATTTTTGGTTTGATGTCTGTCTGACGTTCTATTTTCGCCAGCTTAAGTATTTAAAAAATACGCCTGGAGTCGCGGGACAGATGTTAGGAACGGAGTTCCTTGCGCCTTTAATTAAATATAAATTATAAAATCACAACGCTAAGTATACGAAGCTAACTACTTATACATGGTGCAGTTAAAAAAGAGACAACACTAAAAGTAACTAACTATTTAATACTTAGCGGAGTTTAAAAAAATAATAAAAGAAAAGCATTTTTTATCATTGAAGCGAGCGGCTTACAATAAAAATGCATTGAATGTTGAGTAAAATAAAAAAATCACAGGGAAGTACNGTTTTTAAAAAACTATCTGTTCTTCATTATGTAGTCAGTTGTCAGTGTAGATACGTGGAGTCTAAGCTACTGGACCGATTTTCATGACATTGGACATTTATACTTTGATTGCAGGTTCAGAAAATTACCCTAAGGCAATACCGAGAAGTGAATTTTAGTTCTAAAAACTAAAAAACATCCTACTCCCCCCCCCCTTATTTTATCTAAAAAGGTACCAAAATATTTTTTTTTTCCTTAAAATAGTCTGCCAATTAGTGTGGCACATAACTTCGTTGCGTCATATTTCGTAAAGTATAATAGTTTTTATTATTTTAAAATTTATTTAATTTTCAACCCGATATTTACTTTCTCATGTAAAGAAAAAGTATTGGGAGGGCACGATAATTCGATAGTGTGGTTTTGATAGATTTACACGTTTTCATCAAAATCGTTTGGAATCATTTTCGAGAAATAATTTTTACTCGTAATAATTTTACACGTTTTGTCCTCTAAGTCTGAAAAAGTGGTTTTTAAAAAATTTGGGTCTGTCGTCTGTGCTGATGCGTGGAGCCTAAACAACTGGGTTGATTTTAGGCCTAGTTGTTTAGAAATTAGGTAACCATATTTAGAAAAATAATTTAGTTTGTATTACCGGTTGAATCCCACTTAGCCCGCTCTTCATGTTCTACTAGTTGAGGCATTCAATTTTGGAACTATCCGAATTCACCTCGCTCCACATTGATAGGATGCAGCCATTCTCTGGACAAGCAAATGGCTGCAGTACACAGAGCAGCCATTTCTTCTTCATCTTCGTCCAGCATGTCAAAACACTGAGTACATTCATGTTTGGAAGCTCAAAACCAACTGTCGGGAAAGGCAACATGCGCGGTGTGTATTCTTACATCTGCTTGACGTCAGCTAAATGTGAACACCGCATCATGTCTGACGTGACGCCCACATCACGTCAGAGCAGTTTGTATTCACCTTTAATCGAACTGATTTTATACTTATTATTTTGTATAAGAAGGTTCATTATGCGTATAAACCCGCATTTCACCGGGTGTTAAACAAACAGAGCTACTTTTGTCGATACATAACATACTTAAAGTCTGAGATTTGAACAATAAAAGAATGATTTGTTATTCCAGAGCATATAAAAAGACTAAATACATACTCGTATATGAGTGTTGCATGCATAGCCTAATGTTTATAGGCTTATTTCTGTATAACAGAAAGAGTAAGTTTAAAAAACCCATCCTTTATTCACATATAACACTCTCTACGTCGTATATTTTTGTTATAAAAGATTCATATGACATGCTACTTAAGGAAGTTAAATCACCAATTATTAAAATATAAAGGGCAACAAGTTCATGAAATTGTGTCTGAAGTACATATAGAGATAAGATAAAAAAAAGATCTTATTCTTTGCCGTCATTTGACACTCCTAGGCGGGAAGATTGTACAATAAAATATGCATGTGATATTCTACCATTTAAGAAGGTTCGTGTCTTTAAATAATATTACACTACACCTTTCGTACTCAAAGTAAATGTCTTTAAGGTACTCGTACTTCATGTATTCATTAGCAAGGTTCTTGAAAAATGTAGAGTTAAGTTAACTCTGTTTTGTCGATTTTATAACTCATTTGTGTAATAAAAAGATATATGTCATATACGAGTATGAGATATTGAGTTATATCAATATTTTTTATTGGAGCAGTCTATTTTTCGATACGACCTACCGTTTAACCACAATAAACCTCAATATTAATAACTTTGGTTCTACTCAATATTCTTTTAATAATAACCAAGCCTAATTCTGAAGAAAAAATAATCGATTTCGTTTAGCCAGTTTTGCGCCTTTATAAAGTCGGACTGGTGGCGACAGACATATATAAGACATTAAGTTTAAGGCCGGATTCGATTTTATGAATGTTTAAAAAGAAAAAAGCATGCAATCATTTTTCCTTTCTGACCAATGTACACACAAAACTTTAATTTTATATATAAAGATAGATAAGGTGGGAATAAACAAGAAGAGATAATTCCTTTAAATTTTACAACGAAACTGGAATGACAGAGAAAACATGAAACGAACTGAATCCATTTGTCATTTGACAGAAATACAATTAAGTAGGGAGAAACTGAATAAGCATGTTCTAAAATGATCTGCCAACATTCGGAAACACTTCAAATGGCTTTGCCTCGTCGAGACCAGTGTTAAAACAAATATTGGGACAGTGTTTTGAATAATACCATAGCTAATGAGGAGCGAATTCGCTTTTACCATGTTTAATTCAATGGCCGATAAAACAAGAAGGAACCAAAAAACAAAAACCTACAAAAGGACCATGTTTATATAGACTATTTTATTCATTAATGCTAATATTTTGTAGATAGTGTCAATGTACTAGTTAGGCCCCACGTTGGGCGCCAGTGTTAAGCTACTAGTTACTAATAACTAACACAGATATTAGGTAAAACCATATCGTATATAAATGCATAATGCATTATTATTTAACATTGCTGAACCACTGACATCTTGTCAAAACTCAGTGTCACAGTAGTTAAATGAAATTTAAAGATAGCTAGGGTGAGTCAATAGTAAAATGTTTCGGAAAAAAAAATATTTTTTTTCTTTAAGGTATAAATAAGAATAGTGTCAGTACTAAAATAATTAATATAAAAATTCCATTTTTGAAAACTGGTCTTATGTATAATTTTTTTTTTTCTGTATTCTTCACCTTAGTTGTTTCTATGTGTAAAATTTGAGGAAGATCGAATGACGGGAAGTGGTTCAAAATTTGAGTAATAGGTGTGCAATGAAACTTAAAAAGCAAAGAAATATGACGCCATTTTGTTTCTTAATATTATTATTTTGGTTTCTGTATTCTTCACCTTAGTTGTTTCTATGTGCAAAATTCAAAACTCCAAAACTCCTGATTATATTTTTAATTATCCTCCCTATCCTCAATTTTTATTTAATTCAGTCAAAATCCACATAGTTATCAAGAGTTAAGTTAAACAAACCAGCATCACTGAATATCCACAAATTTATCAAGAGTTAAGATAAAAAAAGCCAGCATATATTGGTCGATATCCACAATGTTATCAAGGGTTAATGTTAAACAAGCCTGCGCATGCGCATATCACTCAATACCCACGTATTTATCAAGAGTTAAGTTAAGCAAGCCTACACCTTTGTCAATATCCACAAAGTTAGCAAGAGTTAAGTTAAACAAGCCTGCATATCAGTCAATATCCAGATAGTTATCAAGAGTTAAGATAAAAAAGCTGATTGGTCGATATTCAATGTATACAACTGTTTTGCTTAATATAAGAAGCAAGTGTTACATAACATTACAGTTGTGTTTTCATAGTATTAAATTAAAGGAGTATTAAAGTATTATTTTCATCGTTTATTGAAAGAGCTACAAATCTCTAGTTACTTTAGTTAAACAATTATACACAGTTAACATTTATATACAGTAATAAGAATAACAGTTTTACACGGAGTAAAATACTTTATATTTGAAATGCCGATGATTGATGGGATATTATACAAAAAAACGCCAGTAAGCTAGAAATAAAGTTCTCCAAACTAACAAGAATATAAATGGTTTTATTTGGCAAGGGAAAAATGAAATGTCGATTTTTCGCTCCTTTACTCTGCAAAGAGTCAAAGTGGGGGATGTTAAGCTACTTTCTCGGAATAGGAACAACTACCACAGGCTTTTACTTTAAACTCTTCTGTCATTTTACACTCTACTGACATTCACTTACAAACCCCCTAATCTTTCATCTCGCTCCCAAACTTTTTTTTTTCAATTTGAAGTATAAAAAATGAATTCTGGATCATCCTATAGTTATTGGAAAGCACAACATGAAAAGCGCTTTCTTATGCAGATAATGCACTAAAGCTTATATGTAAATAAACCTAGACGACTAAAATTGATTAATTTGAGTTCAAGAAGTACGGTCATTTTTTACTACGTTTTTAGTAACTTGCTTTCTTGTTTGTTTGTCCAGTACAAATCTTGCAATCGATTTTTAACTAACTTCCCGAGTAGCTTGACATTTCAAACTTTTAGAATGGCTCAAAACACGATAACAATGCATTATTTTAATACTTTTATCCATCTTTCAGCAAAATTTAATTCGTTTTCAGCAAATTGTGCTGTATGGAAAGTTAGTTCGGAAAAAATCCGCAAATTACATTATTTGTTTTGGCATATGGTATTTACAATCTTCATCTTGTAATTTCAACTAAGCACTGTCGTAGGGTCTTGTTCAATCTGACCCTAGAAAAGGCTGTGAGGACAGTGCAGCTTAACCTAGGAGGTACGATATCTAACAGAATGATGCAACACTTGGCATTCGCGGATGATATCGACCTGATGGCACGGTCAAGGCAAGCACTAGAGGAAGCTTACCAACAGCTAAAGCAGGTCAAAGACTAAATATATGTTAGCATCAAAGAATACTCACGCTTCAGAACCTACTCTAACCCTAGATGGAGATGAGTTTGCGAGATGTAATTCTTTACATAAGTATCTTGAATCAGTGGTTACATGCGACAACAGCTGCACTGATGAAATAAAAGTGAGATTAGCAGCAGGAAACAAATAACTGAATTGCTAAATTACTAAATTTACTCATTATTAATAAATTACAAATTAATGAATTGCTAAATTACAATTACTAAATTGCTATTACTGCCTACTACCAGTCTTTCGAAGCGCAAATATAGGCAAAAATACTAGGGTCCTTGTGTAAACTGCAGTAATCCACCCTGTAGTAACGTATAATTCTGAAACCTGGACCTTAACTGTTACAGGAGAAGAAATGCTCAGAAAATGGGAAAGGAAGATCCTGAGAAAAATATTTGGCGCTGTTTGCAATAATGGTATATGGAGAATTAGAACTAATGCTGAGCTAAAGACTCTCTACAAAAAGCCTGATATTATAAATGAGGTTAAGGCGGGAAGACTAAGGTGGCTGGAGTGCGGTAAAGGTGGCTAAGTGCGGTATATTAACATTATAACATTATTGGTAAATTACTTTATTGCTATATTGTTTATTGTGTAAAAACTGTTAATAGATTTAACACTTCATAGCGGTGTCGCTGTTGATTTTACTAAAAAATTGTATTTGAAAAAAAAAAAAATGTTTGTCTCATTGCATAGGTGAAAGTTAGATTTTTTTCCCCTAAAATTCCAATTTTAAATTTGAAGTTTATGCGAGCTTTAAGTTTGAACGCTTGGACGGATAACGAACTCATTTAAGTTTGAACGCTTGTCCAACAAACTCATCCTACGCATTGGTAAAATGAACACACACGAAACCAAAGATGCTCACGGATTTCTGTCTTAGAATTTTTACAATCAGAGACTTAAAATAAAAATTATATCGTTCTCAAAAGTGAACACAATGCTTCCGTTACCTTCGGTAAACAAGGAAGCAAAAACATGGGAGTTTCTATGTCAAGAATTACCGACAAATTTCTTCTTTTTTTTACTGTAAGACAAAAGCAACATATAACACATGTAAAAAAAAAAGCAACACTGGGCTAAATAATTATGGCCTCGTATATAAGAAAGTTTATCTGAGTTATCTCGGACCGATTTTATTTCAATTTATTATCAGACAGACATTACGAAAATACCTATCCCCAGACTGATTATGTTAACCTTGAATGGAATCGCAAGCGTTCTCTCGTAATATGGTTTCGATATAAATAGAAACTAGTTTAAAATGCAATCAAATTCTCGGTAAATATGAATTTACAACATGTGACCCGCTCTCAATAAAATCCGATCTAACTTCTTATTACATGCAAGTATGAAAATTCAATGCACAAATATTTACATAAATAAATTTCCACTTGAAAATATTCCATAACTTGAATACTCAATTAACACACAATGTGTCACAAAAAAAAAGAAAAAAAGTGTTGCACACTGGAGAGTTCTGGCCAGGAAATAACCAGGAATAAATACCAGGAAATATGTGTTTATTTGTAGTTTACGAAAAAATACTGTTCTTCATAAAAACTCATGTTTGCTTTTAAACCTCAAAGAATAATAATATTTTTTGCACACAGTGTTCAATTTTTTTGGGAAACATTAAAATATTCACCAAGGGTAAACTGCAGATAAATATGCATATCAATTTTGAAACGATTCAATTTAAAAATTGGGTTCAAAAATTACAAAAAAAACTAATAATCATAAATGTAAATATTACATTTTCAGTTGACTTTCTGAAAATAAAACAAAATAGCCTGTCAATTATTATGGCATATAGCTTCCTCACGTCATATTTCGTATATTTTATTGACTTTATGCTAATACAACAGTTTTTGACAAATTTATTGAATTTTACATGAATTAAATCAATTTATGAATTAATCAATTCAGCAAAATTTTAAGAGCGCGGAAGGTTGAAATTAATCTGGGGATATCTGGGGGCTACTTTCAACAAACCATCAAATTTCATAAAAAATCAGATGAGTACTTTGGAAGTTATGGGAGTAAATAAATGCATGTTTATGCGCATGTGGCATAAAAATATGGACTCAAAGGGTAAATGTACATGGGAACAACAACAGGTTAATTATGAACTACAATCCAAATAATATTAAAAGAATATGTAGGTTCGTAAAAATTGAGCGTCAGACAAGCCGATAGATAGAAACGAGACCAACATTGTTCCAGTAATCTGAATCGGATTCCAGTCTTGGAATTTTTAAAATTAGAAAAAAAAGAAAAAAAAGGTCACTGTCGAAGGATCACATAGCTTCCGTTACCTTCGGTAAGATCGGATGTAAAAATAATTCAAAGCCAATTTCGACTTTACTTATAAATCATTGTCTACAACATTTTGAACGTGGCTATAACCACAACCACGGTCATGACATGACGTTGGTTATTACCTATATAAAATGGAAAATTTCCCCCCTTAGCTTGTTCTGGCGTTTCATAATATTCGATTATTATTAAAATTCATGTTAATAGTTATTTAGACAAAGGAACGTATACAGAGTAGCACATATTCCTTAGCGTAAATTGCTAAAGACGAAGGGATATTTATTTCAATGTACAATGGGCCAAAGGAATATCACACTTTTGTATATGAGTGTGATCATGTCCCTTAGTCTAATCATCTATATTAACTATTAAGATAAAGGAATATTAAATGTAAAAATGCGCCAGGAGTCTCAATGTCTTGGGGAGACCACACAAACCTTTGGGACTTTTGAAGGGCAGAATATAGTTTAGAACCAAGGGGTGCTAAAGTAAAAAATTGCCTATACTATAATGTTTTAAAAAATACAATGAAGTTTAATATTTACGCACTTTTTTTGCCATTTTAAAATATTTTTCAATACCGTCAAAAATAACGATAGTACTCTTGATAATTTTGAATAGATTCTATAAATTGCTCACCTTGAAAAAAAAAAATAAATCAATAATAATAATAATAATAATTTAATGTTTAGAGGAGTAAGAATAAGCATGATATATATATATATATA
>KZ651056.1:1055063-1092651 GCA_001010745.2 Gerris buenoi | reverse complement strand
TCCCTGAAAAGTTGCCGGAGATTTTAGAAGATCTTGTTAAACATAAGGAAAAGGCCATCAGTGAAGACGCTAAGAAGATGCTTTCAAAATTAAAGAAGGGAAACCAAGTTTGTGAGTTAAAGAAATCGCTTTATGGGTTGAAGCAGTCGGGCAGACAATGGTATAAAAAGCTTCATTTTGCTTTGCTCGATATAGGTCTCACTCCTACTGACGCCGATCCCTGTCTGTATTTTAAGCGCAGTGGAAGTGACGTTTTGCTAATTGGAGTGTATGTAGACGACCTGCTGATTGCCTCTAACAACCCATCAATGATTAAAGACATGAAGAAACGTCTAAATAAAATGTTCAGGATGAAAGATATGGGAATCCTGAGTTATTGTCTTGGCATAGAGTTTAAATGTGTTAATAATACTATTTCTCTATCGCAGAAGAAATACGTCGATGATCTTCTCGAGAAATATGAAATGAAGGACTGTAAGCCAGTGTCAACGCCTCTCGAAGCGGGGAATAAACTAGAGAAGCCGACAGTTCAGTCTCAAGAGATCATGAATAAGTACCCATTCCGGTCACTTATTGGATCATTGATGTACCTCGCGGTGGCCACTCGTCCTGACATAGCTTACGCCGTTAGTTCGCTAAGTCAGTTCAATAGTTGTTACGACGAACGCCACTGGAAGGCAGCTAAAAGGATGCTGCGATATGTTAAAGGGACTCATGAAGCAGGCTTGAAGTTTTCAAAAAGCGGAAAACCAATCGACGGGTACGCGGATGCAGATTGGGGTAGCTGTAACGTAGACCGAAGATCGTACTCTGGATATGTGTTTACCTTTGGTGGTGCCGCAATTGCCTGGGAGGCCCGGAAACAACGGACGGTTGCGCTTTCAAGCGTTGAAGCCGAATATATGGCGTTGACGGATGCAGCCAAAGAGGCTATATACCTCAGAAGGCTGATGTCTCAAATTGGAAAACCAATACCGTCAATCATAGTGAAGAGTGACAGCCAAGGAGCGCAGAGATTGGCCCGGAACCCCGTACATCACTCTAGAACAAAGCATATTGACATCAGGGAACACTTCATCCGTCAAGCTTTGGATAGTAAGGATGTCCAGCTGGAATACCTAACTACAAAGGAGATGCCCGCGGATATACTTACTAAACCACTACTACGAGACAAACATCAATCGTGCTGCAAGAAGATAGGTCTTGCTACAATTGGCGAAGTCTGCGGTTGAGAGGGGGTGTTAAACCTGGAAGGCAATTCAACCTGGGTTTCGCCGGTGTTGTTGTTTTGTTGACATATAATTAATTGAGTCTTATTGTGACACTCGTTATAAATATACGTTTTCTATTCTTGTGAGTTAAAGCCCCGTTTATGCTTCACTTATTGACTTATCTGTAAGATCCATAGGACTTTACAACATTTTTTTGGGAACAAATTCCCATTTTTGAAGTGCCATATCACGGAACCTATTGGTCTCATAGAGCTCCGGTTGAGCTTATGCTGCTGGAAATTTACTGTACTTTTAAAATTGACATAGCAACTAATACCGAACAACCCATAGTGTACGAGCTATATAACAAAAACATACATTAGATAGATTACATTACTTACGCATTATTAGTTAAAAGTGGTTCTTTTGATTTCCAAACACTGATCTGTTTTTTCTTTGTTTTTTTTTTAGTTTTTTCAGTTTTTCACGTATTACGCAGCAAGCATAGGTTTTTTGAAGCTAACTTAAAAAAAAACTTAGGATCACAACTACCCTAACAGGTCCGAACAACATATAAAAAAATCAGACCTGCATCACGCTTTGCGAATTTCGATATTTTTTTATGCATATTTTGACTAGCCTATAACTATAAGAAAAGTAAATTAATTTAAACTTATAATCACACTCAAAATTTATTTATCTACATTGTTTGAATCATATAAAATAACATTTATTAGATGGCTGGGCTTTCATAACCCTTAATATAAAAAAACGCCATTTTGAATTCGATTTTTAGGTGCTTTCCCATGATTGGATTTTGTCTGATCTTGGATATGTTACAAAGCAAGGTTAGTTTAGTTGAATACCACTGCAATCGCTCGTGAAGCAATTTTGCGCAGGTCAAATCGTATCTTCCCTAGACTACAAAGGAAATATCAAAAGCTTTAGAACTAAAGCCCTTAAACAAGCCAATTATCTAAAATGAATTTCCAGAGGGATGAGACATGTTCCACAAGAATGACCAGATATATAAATGTGTAAAGTTTATCCTTCGTATAATTTTCAAAGTAATCCTGTCAGACATCCAAGCTGAGATGTTTGCAATTTTGACTTGTACTCAAGTGATTTTGAGTAAGAATGAGTCAGGAAAACATATAATGCATCTGCTCGGACAGTCGGAAGAGGTCCTTAATGATCTGGGGTAAGACAGAATGCTGTCTCTATCTGGTATGGGTTCCAGGACATAGTGAGATAAAAGGAAATAAATTGGTAGACCAACTGGCCAGGCTAGGTTCTAGTGTAATTCTTTCTATCCCGGAACCTGTGTTAGGTATATCTAGCTGCGTTGTGAGGACAGATTTAAAGAAGCCTCTGATAGAGATATTCAAAGAACCTGGGAAGTTGCTCCCAGAATGAGACAGTCAAATTTAATTAAACAAATAAAGTTGTTTATTTCAGGATCCTCTCATAAATTTACCAAAGCAATATTGGCCTCAACAGGACCACTTGTCATCTTATGACTGGATTTATGACCGGTCATTGACGTCTCAACAGACCTTTGCAGCTGCTGGACTTGGTTGAAAGTCCTACATCTCGGCAGTGCAGAGAGGAAGATGAAACTCCTACTCACCTTCTAAGCTGCTGCCAAGCTTTGGCTTGTCTTAGATGGCAAACCTTTGGAATGTCAATTGTTCCCTTGGATTAGAGGACTTTAAAGGACTGCCTCTGAACAGAAAACTGACTTTTAGAAGGTATGTCAGTGTGCAAAGATAATAGAAGAATAAGGGAGAGAATTCTTCACCTAACCCAGGTTTGCTCAATGGACGTAAGTGGACTGTGTCTCTGTGTTTTTAACCCCCCGGTATTAAAAAAAAGAAATCCTGTCGATAGGAAATAAAATAAAGCGAAAATAAAATAATATTAACTCAATAAAAAGAGATATAATTCTTAACACTTTTTTTAGTTTACAAGCTCCCCCTTCACAAGAATCCCTTTTGTCCGTGACCTACCCTCGTCCAATACAAATCCTTTCATGATCCCACACCATATTAGCCCAACCCTCTATCCCGCAACCTAACTTCTCCATTCATTCAAGCCAATCCTTCTCAACGCCCATAGGGGTAGTGGCAACACGGCTTAATTAGATTAAAAGGAAAATAACTCAATGCTATTTAAAAATATATAAGGTCGGAAATACACGTACCTACAGTACAAAGTAATAAAAAGGAAAAAGCTTGAATGCTATTTTTAGAATATAAGATTGGAAATACACGTTTCTATAGTACAAAGAATTAAAGGACTCATCAATATATAGGTGCAAATAAAATTAGTTTTGACTTTAAAAAAAATCTGTAGGTATAACATTTTTTGGATACTTTTTCATTTTATGCATTACGAAAACCAAAAACCGGCTTTCAGGTCTGACTTTATAGGCTAAATAAAATCGATTTATTTAGCGGACCAACAAAAAAAAAACGCGATTTTCGGTACATTTGAGAGCTTGGAAGCAAAAAACAATCTTAATTATAAAACGAGCTTTAGTCAAACTTAGTATTTAATTAACAGCAACAGATATTTAGTGAATACGACAAGATAAAGTGCACTATGTTATGCTGGAATTAGTATATACCTATGGGTAGGGGTATGTGATTCGTGGTCATTGTTAAGTGGGTGTGTGTTGGATTATACATTTTAATAAATGATGTAACAAACGAAACATGAACTAATCAGTGACATTTCCACAGTAAAATTAACGTAGCTCAAAATTAAAGTATGACCTATTTATAAATTACACCAAGACTATTATTGAAAAAACTAATAAGAGAATTTTAATAGAACCTCACAATGTATGAAAAAACTCAATACAATTTATGCTGACAAGGAATGTCAAGTTAATAAATAGTACTTGACATTACTTGCTACATTATTAACAAAATATTAAATGTCCTAAACCTCAACACCTTCCCTCATTTAATAATTAGGGCCAGACCCATGCCCTGACATAGGAAAAGGTGTCTTGGCTTAAATAAAGGCTTCGTCAGTATGTCGNATATGCTATTTTTTCCGAGGTAGCAGACAATGAAAAAACATTAAATATTAATCAATAATCAATATAATAATAACAAATATTTGTTCAAACTTAAGATTTAAAAAAAAGAAACCTTAAAAAGAGGTTACATTATAAGAAAAGATAAATAAAACGCACTGCCATCTAGCGGAATTCAATCGTCTTTTCACTAAGAAAGTAGCGCTAATACGGAAGTTTTGATAACTGCTTGGAGTAAAGAAAAAAATTTTTGCGTCCTAGGACGTAAAAAAAAATTTCTTTACTGCCAGGAGTAATGAAAAGATTGATTTTAGCTTTGTTTTTTAGGCTCTAAAGTTACTATTTCACAGCCTACCACGGAAAAAATAAGTTTATAGATTAAACGAAAGTAGTGACTTTTGCTTTGAAAAGTTCGCGTGTTTGTTTGTCTAACGATAACTGGAGTAAAAATTAATCGATTTAAACGAAATTCGGCACAGAGGCGCGGCTCATAATTTGTGAGAACTGTATGGTTTTTGGAAATTCTACATTAACGGCCAACATGGCGGAAGACTAAACAAAAAGAATTTAGTCAGCATGACATCTTATACATCAATTTGAAGGTCTTAAAGTGTAGAAAAAGAATACATATTTAACAATTACTAAAAATTTACATTATTTTGCCGGCATTTTGAAAATAAATATGGCAAAAATAGATGATTGCAAAAAAAAAAAAAAAAAATGGTTACACAGCAATTCATATACCACTTTAAAGATCTTAACAGGTAGATTAAGGCTATGTAAGCTTTTTCTAGCA
This sequence comes from Gerris buenoi, assembly GCA_001010745.2. NCBI lineage: Eukaryota > Metazoa > Arthropoda > Insecta > Hemiptera > Gerridae > Gerris > Gerris buenoi. The sequence goes on along the minus strand of KZ651056.1, from coordinate 1,087,598 downwards.
AAAGTAGGCATATTGGAATCAAATATGACCCAAATAGGTATTTGTAAAAAAAAGTTAATGTATATATAGCAAGTCACATACTATTTTAAAGACCTTTTCAGGTAGATTAAGACTAAGATTTTCTCCGCAGAACGTTTCCCGGTAGCGATATTGAAATCAAATATAGCATATTTAAGAGCAACATTTTCTGTTTTTATACGTAACAAGAGTTTTTATATGAACCGCATTACTCAAACTAATCAGTAGAAGCACCCTTTACACGGTAATAGTTCTCCCATGATTGAACTATCATGTCAGTCTACGTCATAGAACTATCGCGTAGGTATACAGTCTAAACGGCAAGAGTTAACATAAGTCAAAACTTAAGTCAAAACTTGTTGTCTTTTACTCAAAGTAATATCAATATCCCACAATTCTGACTTGGATACAGAAATAGAGCATTAAATATATTATAATACATATACAGCAAACGGAATATTTATATGGTCGAAAATCACAACATCTAATATCAAATATGAAGCAATCTATCATAATTATTGTTGCCTTTTAGATCTGTTATCGCGTGACATAAAAGTATAAACAAACTATAAACCAATCAGCATCTAGTGTCTAGCGTGGTAGTTCTTAAATCTGTCGCGTGAGTACTCTGACTGCTGTGATAAGAACATACTCAACTATCTCGACAGAAGAAGAAGAGATAGTGAGATGGATGATAGTTCCATCACGAAAGAATCTATCACGTAGTCTACACGATGATAGTAGATGCGATTGTTGCTATCGTGATCGCAACTATCGCGTCAAATATCACCATGTTAACGGGGTTTAAATATAAGTTTTAAACAATCTTGTAAGGAAGTAAATTATAAAGCTGTAAACACAAAATAAATTGTTGCTTTTACACTTTTCCCCCCTACACCCCCACTAAACCCTAACTGAAAAGAAAAGGAAAATATTAAACCCTTTCAAACACTATGATGATATTAGGGATGAGATTTATTACTTTGTGGTTAGCTGATAAGTTAGAAGTGGAGTTACCACATGGAGAGCTCAATCAACACTAAAAGTAGATCGATGTAGACTGGAGTGCTAACTCACGTACTGGTTTAACTCACAAGCTTTTCAACTTTATACTCCTCGTTAACTATTTATATTGTACACGATAAAATACGGAACAAACCATTTTCTCGATACTAGGTTAACTCGGAGACTTCACGCGAGTATAAGTGAAAATAAAAATAGAAATAATGCAACAATACTAATCTACAGGTAGGATTTATTGCAAGTCTTAAAAGAACGGTAAGAAACAAAACGTCAGCCAATTAGTCAGGCACGTACTTTACATAAAAATTAGTCTTACCTGATGGGACATTGAACTCGGCCTCGTTTATAGAGAAATTTTCTCAGGAACAAGATTTTTCCTGGAAAAAATACTTATAAGGATCACAATCAAAATCGTCAGAACCTTTTTCAAAACATCTCCTGCAAACTAGTGGGACACCAAGTAGTAACAGTTTTAATGCTTGTAAAAGAATGTTACTTACTCTTTGTAGTCCTCCCCCTAACAAAATATTCTCCTGATTTATAAAACGGATTTCTTTCTAGAAATTTTAGTCTTCAGAACGATCACAATTTTTCCTTAACCTTCGGACGGCTTGGAAACAAAATAATATTAAATTTAGCAAAATTTAAAGTGCGTAAAAGGTTGAAATTTATCTGTAGGCTACTTTGATGATATAGGTGTGAATAAATGTATGCTTGTGCGCATAGAAAGAGAAACAAATGAGAGCAGACGGTTAAAACGTAAATAGAACCAACAATGGTATAATTATGACCAATCATCTATAATTCAGCAAAATTGGACGAGTATTTTTTAAGATATGAAGTTCACAAAAATTAGCGACTGATAGACCGACAGACAAAGACGGAACCAATAATGTGTCCTGATTTTTAAAACGGAGTTCTGTCTTGGAATTTTGAGTCTACAGAACGATGACAATTCACAAGCAAAATAAAGAAAAGATAGGAGATAAAAAGACTAGGAAGAAATCAATGGGTTTCTTTTTCCTCATTGTTCTTTATTTTTTGTACGTCAATCGAACTTATTGCTTCAGAGGTTAGCTAAGTTTACGGAAGCATTGTGATTTTAAGAAGAATTATATTGTCTCTGATTTTAAAAAAATAGGACAGTAATCCGTTTCAGACATCAAGGTACATCTTAGGTCTCGTGTCTCATGTCTGTTGGTTAATCTTTTAACATTTTTTGTGAACACATTTAGGATCATAGGCCACAATAAGACCATTTTTGATCCCATATTATTTTCAACCCTCTGCGCCTATTGCTTCCTTCCACGTATGAACAAACTTGTTTTTATTAAAAACGATTTTTTAAAAAAAATAAAAAGTAGTCCTTTATGAAGATATTTGGATGGTTTGTTGAGAGCAGCCAATAGCAATAGATGGTCCCTCATGGATTTCAACCGTCTGTGCATATTCAATATTGAATAAAAATAACAGAGACCACTCAGAATCAAAAAAGTTTCAACTCTTATGTGACTGTAAGTCTAATAGGACGCGAGGAAGCTATGGCTATGTGCCACACAAATTGACAAACTATTTTATGGTATTGTTTCTGGGTTTACCGAAGGTAACAGAAGCATTGTGTTCCCTTTTGAGGACGAAAAAAATTAGAAAAGAGACCAGACAACTAGGCTTTATTTATAAATAAATTAGACTATAATGGATTTTAAAAGCCTAAAATCATTCAAGTATACGCGATATGTCGCGAGGAAGCCATATTATGCTATTCTAATTAGCAGTGTATTTCTTTATCTATTTTAACCGCAGACACCAAAGATAAATAATTAAAATTCAAAAAACATATTTAGTTACGAGCCAGTAGTAAAAGTTAAGAACCGGTTTTGTCAAAATTTTATTAACTAAAGCATCTTGGTATACATTAAATTAAGTTTGACATCCAGGGCAAAATTATCTCTTTACTATTATGCCGATATTTATTATTTATCTTCACACAAAACATTTGGACATACATAGTAAATATGTAGTAGAAAAGAAATAGAAGAGGTAGATGTTGAGTATCTTTGTAGGAAAGACGCATTCTCCTGACATCTGTTGGTTTTAAACCGAACTAGTTTCTACTTTAGACCTCATAATTATTATATAGATGCATAATATTTACTATTTAATTTTCTACTTCTAAATACTAACTTATATTTTTTAAATCGATATTTGTTCCTGTCTTACTCTTTCAAGCCGACAAGGTATAAAATAGGGGAAGAAGGGATAAAAGGAGTTTTTTGGAGTCGCTAAATGCAAAAGGGGAACTAAGAAAGTGATGTCATGTATCAAGTCCATTTTAGCGTATAGAACTGATGACCGGAAACTACCTGAAAACCAATGGGAGTAAACTTAAACCACCTTAATTATTTATGAAAAGGGTGGTGGTCAGGTGTGCTTATGCATCTCTAGGTTTGAAAGGTGACCTAACAAATAGACTCGCTGTAGTATGAGGAACTACGTAGTTCATCGACTTGAAAGGGTTCGTTGGTACGGATCATATTAGATGGACGAAAGAAGGAAGGGGACGAAGAGCTAACGAGTGGGTAAGGAAGTGAATATAATATGGTAGGTGTGGCTTGGAGAGGTGGAGTCATCCAAGCGATGCTTAGTGCTTTCAACTAACAAGATGGCGGGAGTGAAGACTGTTCTTGGTCTTTGAGAATTCAAGGCAACCGCTGAAGAAAGCTAAAGCTAATGAAGGGGGAATAGACGGTCAGAAACATCATTCACATAATCCATTTTTTATGTTCAGAGATGCCAAAAATTTGTAAATATCTTGAAATACTGGAACCATCCATCTGATTTTCACTTCACTATATGCACTTGAGAGGCATAAAAAATCCATATAATTCTCTTACTCATGTGTCTCAATAAAATTCAAATAATCATCATCAACAAAAAATAACAAAGTTGTTTAATAAAACAAAGTTGTTGTTTCAATGCCCAGTGGAGTCGCACTTATTTTTAAGCAATATTCAATGCACACAGACGTCTAAAAATTAATATGGGAGTATCTATGGCTACTTTCAACAAACCATCCAAATTTCTTCTGAATAGGACAAGTCATGTTAAATATAAAAAGGTCCTAATAGAAACAAAGTTGTTGTTTCGAGACCCAGTGACTTCAAATTTATTTTTATTTAACTCCTTTAATCTCTTCTCCCCCAATTACCTTGACTCACCAATAGTAATAGCAAATGTGTGAAGACGGATGAAATTAATAGAACCATCATCTATGGGCCTTTTCCAGCAAACCACTTAAATTTATTCAAAATCGGAAAAGTTCTTATAAAGATATAGTTGCGTTACAACAGTCTGTCCCAAACGAAAGTTAGTGCGTTGACAGCGCGGGAAATCGAGTGACACACAGATAGAGGGCCTCCCCTCCACTAGAGACATTTATATTTGCCCAGTTTGCCCAACCTTTTGTCCTGGAAAATCTTGAGCTCTCATTGGCTCCCTACCCCATTTGCTAGTTTTTCCCGCGCTGACAACACACCAACTCTCGTTTGGGACAGACTGTAAATATAAGTTTTTAAACATCTACATTTTAGTCGCAAAAATAGTTTTAAGATAATGATTTGGTGGTTAAAAAAAAAATGTTGAGCGTCCAAAAATCACGATAAAGTAGGCCACGAGACCAGAGAACAACAATTATTCCTTATGTCTGAAACGGATTTCTGTCCTAGAATTTTTGGAAATCGGATACCAAAATTTCGTTCTTTAGAATAATCAAAATCCGGCACTTCTTTAGATTGTTACTCCCCTTATAAATAGAAACAAAGGAGAGTAACAATCAAAAGAAGGAGTACGAAATGTTCATCATTAGACTGTGTTACTCGATAAGCTCTGAAGCAATATAGAATTCGAATACAAAAGCTAAATCAAACAAAACACCCTCAAAGTCAAATAAACCTTGAATTCAAACCCCACCACACATAAAATGACATACCTCTAATTACAAGGCCTCGTTAATTATCAACAAACATAATTTTAAATCGAATTATACATCTATCTTTGTATTTGTTTTTACCAAAATTAATTCAAACGGGACATTTCAGTTGATTTTAAATCTATCTGGAGCTTTTCTAGTCTGAATGAAATCCATTGAAATCCACCCGTAAGTAATATTATATTTGAATTATTAATTATAATAGTAAAAAAAAGTTTGCATTGATTTTATTACGTATTTTAATAATGGTTGAATAAATAGTAGCAAGTTTAAATACCGTATTGAGTCGAATTAAAGATGCACCCTAATTTTGAGAATCTAAATAGGTACACGAAAAAAAAAAAAAAATAGAATTTAAAACGCCCTCCGACTATTTTAAGTTGATTTTTATCATTATCATAAACACAGATTAATTTAGTCACACTTTAAAGTTAATTTAATCAAAAACAGTAGAATTTAAATTGCATGAAAAAGAGAATTTTTAAATTGAAACGGAAATGAAATATTGGGTATTCTTGTAATTATATAATTGGAAATCGTGAAAGAAAGAATCAACATCTTTCCGCGAATACTAAAACTAGTTGTCGGTAAAATTATTTTGTCTTTCTAATTCTAACGTTTTTATTTAACTTAATCCGCAGCGCAGTGAGTAAACCGCCGCATTTTTAGAAAAAAAAATATAATCAACACCTAGTTATTTGACGGCTTTTTACCTTCTAAGAAGGTCTTTTCCCTTGTTAAAACTATTTAGAAGAAAGATTGACATCTTAATTCTCTGGGGAGATGGGAGATAACCTCGTGTTTTTATTCTATGCCCTTAAAGCAAGTGATTTATAAACAAATACATACATCAATCATTCGAATTTAAGAGGCACAACATTTTTGAGTGCTCAGAATCATAAACAAAATGTCTTGAATTCGATGCAATACGGAAATAAATTTACCTCAATAAAGTAGATATAATTAGGTTAAGGAAGGTAATAAAATTGTTTACTACTACTAAAAAAATATTAATACAAATAAGTCGTTCAGTCTTAATATCCAATTTTCTTTAAATTTAATATAATATATACATTATATTTTATTTTTTAATGATATTTGACAGTTGGACCAAAAATTCAATTAAAATATATTCCATATGGTCAATAAAAAACATCACATACCTAGCTTCTGTTACCTTCGGTAAGCTGGGAAGCAATATTCAAAGCAGATAAAATCACAATAAATTATGAGTTAGATAGAGGTAACTTAATGAACAAAACCCTCTTAAACATATCAGAGATATTAATACAACGAAGCTTGGATAAAATTATACTCACTTATTCCTAAACATTATATTGATAACAATAACATGTTACAAGCGACGAAGCCAACATATCTCAAAAACTACACGTGCGATTTTAATAAAAATTATATGGTGGATCAAAATTATCCCATTACCTATTGCTGATTCAATTGTTTGTTTTTTTTTTTTCAATTATGTTTCAACTTTCCGAGCCCTTTTTTTTCTTCCAAATGCACACAATCATACATTTATATATACACCTATATCATCAAACGTATGTCCGAAACTAGCCCGCAGATGGTCCCAGATTATTTTTAACCACCTGTACACATTAAGCATTCCTAAAATGGCACTTTTATACAGAACAATTTTGACAGATTTAAAAATAGTCAGAGTAGCAATCAGTATGGCATATAACTTCCTCGCGTCCTGTAGCTTATACATTAATGATTTTATTATTCTTGTGGTCAGACAATACACTGATTATTCCTTAGATGTTCGTTATTAACAGATGTAATAACGACAATACACTGATTATTCCTTAGATGTTCGTTATTAACAGATGTAACTACGACAATACACTGATTATTCCTTAGATATTCATTATTAACAGATGTAATAACGACAATACACTGATTATTCCTTAGATGTTCGTTATTAACAAATGTAATAACGACAATACACTGATTATTCCTTAGATGTTCATTATTAACAGATGTAACAACGACAATACACTGATCATTCCTTAGATGTTCGTTATTAACAGATGTAATAACGACAATGCACTGATTATTCCTTAGATGTTAGTTTTCTTTTGTTCCTTTCCTCAGTACCTAATATACCATGTTATCTAAATATCTCAAAATCTCCGTCAAAACTACCAATGAATTTAATGATTTTATGCTGCTAAAATCAATTATTGTACAGTCCATTGTTTCCCCTCTTTTATAAATCTGTGAATTATTTTAGATTGAATAATATTTTGAATATTTTAGATAAGAGTAATGAATAGGAAAAGAAATAAAGTGTAAAATTCCATGCACAAACACAAATTCATCTGACATTTAAACGTGGCCATTATGTTTTGTAACCTACAGAAGTAAATTATTTTCCAACTCGTTAAGTATAGATTTCTCTAACTCTGCTAAGATAATATCATCTATTAAAGCTAAGTGGTCATATTTTAAGTAATTTAAATGTTGGAAAACAATTCGCATAAATTAGCTGATTTAAAATATTTGGCTAGATATTAGAAGGGATTATCTCAAAATATTATACATTAATAAACACGTCATATAATTCTATTTATGATTCGACCTTTCAAATGCAAATATTTATTACATTCATTACATCGAAAAGGGATTTCAACCCTAGTTATATACATATTTCAACCCTTATTGAACTCTAGTTATACGAGGCATGAAATGGAATTACGGACACGTAAAAGTAAATGCAATATATAATTATTAAAAGCATATAGTTTTATAAATTATCAATAATATTACATATTAAGTTACAGAAAAAAATCTATATTTTATACCTATCGCATACACTTGAGAAATCATGAAAAATATTAGAAACATTCTAAAACTCTAAAAAACAAATTGAATAAAAAAAAGCGAAGTCAAAGTCGTGACTGGGCGCAGGGACTCAAAGCGGATTGCTGTGACTTAACATGTATGTGTGTAAGTTGTGACTTAATTCGATTATTTAATAACTGAATTGAAGTAATGGCGGAGCGCCTGACACATCGGACCTCATAGTCGGAACACACCTTAGTATCGTCTTATATACCACATGCGACACTCTCTAGACACATAACCGAGAACATTCGGCCAATAAAATGTCAGTTATTGATGAATTTGTTGAACGAATCCAAGTAAAACTGTCACAGTAGGCAGATTGAGCTCTTAGTACACTTAGGATAATATATTATAATATAAAAAAGACAAAACAAACTAATAGAGCTGAATCTCGCATATCTGGCTTAAATTTTAAGGTAGTAATATTACAAGGAAATTAAGACCTTTTAATAGTTACTTTAAAAATTAAGAGAAGCCCACAAAGACACCTGCTCATAAGCCTGACATATGACATGAGGTAGACCTCTGCAAATTCAGTTGTAAGTAAAACTAATCAATATTAAGAAATTACATAATCGTATAAATAATTAATTTTCATTTTCTGCATTTATTTTCATACCATCAATGTCGGTTTCGGCCATCAAAATCGTTTTATCAGATATGTTTATTTTTTACCGGAACCAGTGTTCAATTGACCGCTGATTGGTGTGCGGGAATCAACTTTTAAAGATCTACAAAATGAGGCATTTATGCGATTTTATTTTATTATTTAATTTTACATTGGCTACATCCTAATTCTCCAATTCCTATAGAGAGCCAACATATTTTTAATTACACTCTTTTTTTTTAGATTTAAGAGAGATTGATTATGAATATATTGATTATAAATAATTATGAATATAATAATGAATATTACTTTGTAAACAGTGGTGATATATTACTTAAGGTATTAACTTTTTATATAATTAATATATTTAAGGTTATATAATTTCTTTTTTATATCATTAAAAAATACACTTAGATGTACTAATAAATAAAGTAAAATGTATTATACATAATTATAAAAAATAATTTAAAAAATAGGAAAAAAGATGAAGTCAAAGTCGAGCCAAGGACGCAGGATTACAATCTGTTGAATAGCTTCGCCATACATCAGTGTTTAGCTGAATTAGAATTAATCTGAATTAAAGTAAAGGTAGAAGCGCCTGACACATCGGACCTCATGAGAGGTAAGAAGCGGGAGTTGGATTATATACCACAACTCTACTCTCTAGATGCATAACCGAGAACGTTCGGCCTACAAAATACCAATTATTTATTAATACACTCATCATATCCGTAAATTATTGCTATTTTTGGATTTTTTATAAGTTTGTACATATTATTAATGACTTAAAATGTTGATTGTCGAAGATTTAAAATTTAATAAAGATTTAAATTTAAATTTTCTTTAAAGGAAAAATACAATAAGTAAATCTTGTTCATTAAGTAAGAATATAGAATCAAAACCTATACAATCAGTAATTATGGTTATTAACCACATGCAATTAATAAAAAAAATACATGGGTAACTTATGAATGCTAAAAAACACTATTAATTAATCAAAAAATAGAATGTTTTAATTGTATAGAACGTATAGCATAGCTGATAATCTATATTAAAAACTTTTACACTAATATCGGAAATAAAAAAAACTTAGTTTTTATAATCACTGCTATATAGTATAAGCAGCTTGTCAAAATTACTTTATGGTAATTAATTAAATACTGACCTAAGATAACGAAAGCATTAGGCGCATTCTAAAGAAATAAATGTTTTGATCATTCTGTTTTCTAATAAAACAGTTTTTTCGGAACTAAAACCAATAAAACATTTAACATTGAGTGATTTAATTTAATAGGGGCTTTGACCCACACAACATTGAATGATTTAGTCTGGGTTTTTTATCCAAAAATATTATACATATCGATACGCGAAACACCAAACAAATAAACCTTTATTCAGAAATAATGTTACTTATAACGTATATAACTATTAATGGTGTATGATTAATATTGATTTTATCAATTCAATTAAATCATTATTTATTTCTCTTCATGACAGTTTTAAATCTAAATTAAACTAAAACTTTTTTGTTTTATTTTTACAATAAACTGGTAGTATTGATTTAGTAACTGTTGAAGACAGTTTTATATAATAAATAACTACTTTCGTTACCCGATCAATGAGTTTTAATTTACTAAGTATAGCAGACAAGTAGTTTTTTTCACAATAAACTGGTCATTTTTACTAAGTTTGTATTGGCTTTCTTTCTTGTTTGTTTGTGGGTCCAGTACAAATCTTTCAATCGATTTTTACTACGTTTTTATTAACTTGGTTTCTTGTTAGTATGTTTGTTTGTTTGTTTGTCCGGTACAAATCTTGCAATCGAATTTTAACTAACATCCCGAGTAGCTAGGCATTTGAAACTTTCAGAACAGCTCAGAACACGATGACAATGCATTATTTTAATGATTTTAGTAATTTTTCAGCAGAATTTAATTCGTTTTCAGAAAATTTGCTGCATAGAAAGTTAGTTCGGAAAATATCCGCAAGTTATTTTATTTGTTTTGTCATATCCCCAATATTTAGAATCCTTCATTTTGACAGATTTCAAAATTAAGATTTTTTTTGAGAGGTAAACATTGAATGACAGCAAAAAAGAATGAGTAAACCAAGTAAATAAAAAAAAAAAATAATAATTGAATAAAAAACGTAGTATATAAAAAGTTCTTTTTATCTTGTAATTATTAACTAATTTCCCGAGTAACTAGACATTTAAAATTTTTTAGAGTAGCTTAGAACACGATTACACTGCATTATTTTAATACTTTTAGCCATCTTTCAGCGGAATTTGATTTGTTTTAAGCCAATTTTGCTATTTCTGTTAGTTCGGAAAAATCCGCAATATAGAAAGTTAGTTCAGAAAAAAATCCGCAAGTTATTTTATTTGTTTTGACATACCCATATTTACAATCTTCATTATGACGGGTTTCAAATTTATGATTTATGACAAAAAATTTAAAACGTAGTTTCCATATAAAAAGTTCTTTTTATCTTGTAATTATTGTTGTTGTTTTCATTGTTTACTGTAAAAGAGAGTTATTTATAACCAAACATTAAATTAACTAATTTTTTTTTAGTATTTAAATCAAGTTTTATTGACTAACAACAAGTAGTTTTGGGAAGTAGTTTGTTGACAATACAAATTTCTATTTTTAGGGTTTCGAGGTCATCCTAGAAACTCTTATGCTTAGCAAGGAATAGCGAAGTGATCGAAACTTATTTATTTTTTGTAATTATTGAATGTATATTGAAATGTATGTATGTGTTTTACAAATTTCGACCGTTTTACCCCTGCAATGTCCAAACAATTCCCCTAAACTACGTCTCCCCCCCCCCACAACCCCATAAGGATAGATCCTTAAAATAATGAAATATATAAATATACATCTTTGTGAGCAAAAGATATTTCTGGGAGTGTGTATACAAAAAAGTCAAATTTTAAAAATTTTAGGTGCCCGTAACTACCGTAGGTACCGTAACTGGTGACCCAAAATTTTTATTTTTTGTCATTTTTAAGTGGGTATCATCTTTTATAAGTATTGAAATGAAGATCACAGAGGTAAAGAACCAAATAAGTGCATACCTTAGATGCTAAAGGATAATACACACCTTGCTCCTTTAAAGTGCAATTTTTTATCCATTTTTTAATAAAACAAAAAAATAAAAAATAAATAAATAACAATAAAAATAATGTTTTATTTTACTTTATATGACCGAAGGATCTCTTTAAATACGAGTATAGCTTGCTAGCAACTACTTGACTGAAATGTAGATCTCAAATAAACATCGCGTTTCTAAAATGGCGGCTATTTAACTATGGTAAACCAAAAATTTTATTTTTTGTTATTTTTAAGGAGGGTAATATTTTAAAGGTATTGAAATGCAACAAAAGAACCAAATAAGTGCATACCTACGATAGTAAAAGAAAATATGCACACCTTGCTCCTCTAAAGTGCAATTTTTATCAATATTTTAGTAAAAAAAAAAAAAATAATAATAATAATAAATAAAGTAGGATATATGATTTTTTGTGACTGAAGGAATCCTTTTAGTAGCTTGCTGGCAATTACTTGACAGGATTTTTTTATTTACTATGAGAACCACCGAACCATAAAAATAAATCTGCCAATTTGCGTCCATCATTAAAATGTCCACAATAGTAAAAAATAAACTATAATAATAAGATGGATGAGCATAATCATTAAAAAAGAAAATGTGACGCCATTAAGAATTAAAGTGTCTGTTTGGACCGGTTTTGATTTCCATCGGGGGAGCATTAAATTTTATTTTATTTTGGTAATTGCTGAAGAAGACACAGTTATATGAAACCATTTGTGGGGTGATTTTAACCAACCATTTAAATTTCATAAAAATCGAACAAGTAATTTTTAAAATATATAGGTTCAATAAAAGTACGGCAGACAGACACGATACCAAAAACGGTTCATTGATTTCTACTAAAACGCATTTATTTACAGACAAAAAAATTAATTAAATTAAAAAATATAAAGAACGATGACAATGGTTCTGTTACTTTCTGTAAGCTTAAAAGAAATATTAAGTCATTAAGTAAACAATAAGGAAAATAAGGATACAAAATGTACAGAAGTATATAGTACGTAAAAAGTAGTACGATAAAACCCGTTGTATCAAAATGACGTCTGTACTATTTATAATAGGAAGTTGAAATAGGGCTCAAATTGTGCAGAATTAAAATTAGGAATGAAGCCTGTGATTAGATTTTTGATATCTTGCTTAGAACCAGAGTTATTTGAATTTTACTGTTTTTCCTAACCTCAAAGGGCGGTAGAGCTTTAAGGATTCAAACGTTAGCTCTCTACACTGAAAATCCGCAAAAATATTACCTAAATATATTTTTTGTTTTATTTAAGATTACTTATTTTATTTTATTATTTATATTTAAGCTTACTTTTCCTGTATCCTTAGAATGAAATAAACAAAACATGTTGTGAATGTGAAGTAAATGTAGAAGTATAAAACTGAACTCTTAATTTCAATATTTATTAGGCAATAATTGGTATAATGTATGATGTTAAAAAAAATTAAAAAAGTGAAGTCAAAGTCGTGACTAGGACGCAGGGGATTTCAAAGCTGTAGCAGCTTTAAAGTGTTTTTTTTATCTCGTTTAGAAATTTAACTGTATTAAAGTAATGGTAGAAGCGCCTGGCACATCGGACCTCGTGATAGAGGAAGAGCTGGGACTGCCTTATATACCTCTGCTTTACTCCCTTGAAACATAACCGAGAACATTCGGCCTAGTTAATATCAAATATTTCAAAAATTACAAGCCAAATGCCTGCAATTTTTTTATTATAAGGATCTTTAAACGATCATACAGGATAATAAGCTTTTTAAATATTTTTTTTCGGGAATAAAATTATAATTAATTAAATAGTATTAAAAGTAAAATTAATAAATATAAGTAAAATCAAGGGCGTATTTTGAAAGCTTAATTTCTAGTGTCAGCAATTATCATAATTCAATAAATAGCTAATATATAATTAGTATAAGATAATAATAATTCTGCTTATACTGTCTCCTGTAGTAATATACAGGGTGGGCCAAAAAAAAGCACTTTTTTGAACACTTATAACTCAGCTTCTATAGTAGATCGAGATATAGGGTTTGCGCCATCTGAAAACTACACTCTTCTACTTCCAATTGCATAACTANTCTTGGAATTTTTGAAATCGGAGACCTAAAAATATTTCGTTATTTAGAACGATCACATATCTTCCGTTACCTTTGGTAATTCGGAAGCAAAAATTTTAAAGGTTATTGATTTGGAAATAAAACACTGAGTTTCTGTATGGGAACCTAATATTAGAGATTATTTAATTACAGATAATATTAAGTACGGTAGAAAAAATTAATTAAAGTTAAAGATTGAAAAGAGGGATAGTGATGAACGATATTGCCAATTTAATCAAAAACGACCACATAAGTTCAGGCTCCACACGTTTACACGCACAACAGGCGACTAAGAAGCCTAGTAAAGAACTAGGCTCAAATTCTGTAAAACGTGTGATTCGTTGTTAAATTGAGGTCCCCAAAGTTAGAGCTAAAACTAGGCAACACTTGGCTCTATCATTGAAGCGAACGTATTGCAATAAAATACTGAATATTAAGGATATTAATCATGATGAATGTGACAGTTGAAGATAAGTGAAAGAGGATAGCATGGGTGTACTTGGAACAAAGCTCCCCTTTCTAGATAAACCTACATAACTACACTCTATAAGGATCTTAACCACCTGCAATAGCTTTTAAACTATTATTATAAATTTATCACTACACAACAACTTCTGCTTGTATTAGGTTGAAATTTAACATGCCTGTTTCAATTATACTTTGGACGATGTATATGAAGTTTTATTAAAATAGTTGCGTTAGAACGTCAGATATCGATTAAAACGTTGTTTTCTATACTTTAAACGTTTATTTCCGCTTTAATAGTTTTAATGATCTTAATTAATTCATAGCGGTGTCCTTGTTGGAATTACAGAAAAAAGTAATTTGAAAAAAATGTTCGTTTCATCGAAGGGTTATGACAGAATCTTTTCCCGTCCTGAAATTCCAATTTAACACTTGAAGCTCACGTTTACGCATTTACCCGACCGTTGCACGCGAACTCTTGGACGGATAACGCTGTCCCATAAACTTAGCCTTAGAATTTGTAAAAGGAACATGTATACCAAATTTCAACTGAATCGGTCAACTTTTACTCAAGTTAACGTCGGACACTTAAACATTACTGTCAGACAGACAGGCTGCATATTTTGTTGAATGTAAGAAGCTCGCTTTCGTTTGCTTCAATTAATATTTAACCTTGGACCTTGGGGTATGATTCAGAACATATGCGGCAAATAGCATCGAAAGCGGCCCAGTAGTTTAAACTCAGTATTAGCACAAACAAACAGACAGACAGACATTATTAAAATATCCCTCTTTGGGGACTCGAACCTTAAACGAATAAATCCAAGTTGTTATAATCTTCAAATCGAATTTCTATCTGTTTATACATTTTAAGTACCAATATGAGAAAGTAGAAAACTAATAAAATAAAGTTGATACAAATATTTAAAAAAAAAGAAAAAAAAAAGCATTAGCCATTAGCGACACGTTTATTTTTTACTACGTTTTTATTAGCTTGCTTTCTTGTTTGTTTGTTTGTTTGTCCGGTACAAATCTGGCATTCTATTTATAACTAACTTCCCGAATAGCTAGGCATTTGAAACTTTTAGCAAAGCTCAGAACTCCATGACAATGCATTATTTTAATACTTTCAGCCATCTTTCAGCAGAATTTAATTGGTTTTCAGCAAATATTGCTGTATGGAGAGTTAGTTCAGAAAAAATCCGCAAGTTATTTTATTTGTTTTGCCATGTCCCATATTTACAATCTTCATTTTGACGGGTTTCAAATTTGTGAATTTTGTAAATAAGAGATAAACATTTAAAGACAGCGAAGCAGGAAATAAATCGATTATATTATTTATCGACTATATTATTTATATTATTTCTAATATATCGATGGCACGGTTTAGATTTGGTGTTGGGGAGATCCGTTGTACAGAGATTTGTCCTTCCATTTATGCCTTAGGTTTAGGAGACTAACATTATATATTGTATGTACTATAACAATAACAATTATATTATCAACACTACATATGATTCAACGGACAATTTAAAAAACTTAGTATATAAAAAGTTCTTTTATCTAGAAATGATTACTCCATTTATTTTATCGTAAAATGGATTCTTATATGCGATCTTAAAATGTTCTAGTATATACGAAAAGTTCTCTTTATGTATGCTCCAAATATAATAAAGGAAAAAATAAAGCATAGCATTATAAAGGCAATAAACATTCTAAAATAAAAGCCCTTATTAATATTTAAAAAAAAAAAAAAAAAAATGAAGTCAAAGTCGTGCCTAGAACGCAGGAAATCTGTTGATAGCATTAGGCATACATCAGTGGTTTAGCTTAATTTGAATTAAACTGAATTAACGTAAGGGTAGAAGCGCCTGACACATCGGACCTCATGTTTCAGAGTAGAGCTAGGATTTTCTTATATACCGCTTCTTCGTTCTTCGGACACAACACCGAGAACATTCGGCCTTGTAAATCACTAGATATACCGCTTAAATTTGACTAAAAAGTATAACTATGATTATTAAAACCAAACTAATACGAATAGGCATATAAAGGCGCAAGTTATTTGCAAAATTAATTAATTAAAAACTGATAAGATGAATAATTAAAATTAATAGTTAAAATGAAAAAAATAATTAATTAATATAAATTATAAATAGAATTATATAAACTTAATTTTCAGAAACAGTAAATATAACAGCTTTTTTTAAAAAATAAATATCAACTAATGAAATTAAAAGACTAAATGTATCATGTCACAAAGTACATTTACAATACTATAAAAAAATAAATAAAATTAAAGCATATGCTTTTTAACTAATATGCCTATATATTTTAAATTGTAACTAGCTGAATTCCTGTGTTTCGCTACGGAATGTATTATTTTAAATGTCATAAAACCGCTTAGGTTTCCGGTGAAATCCGCGTCACGAAGGGGTTGAAGTCCGACGTTTCGCTTCCACTACTGGAAGCATCTTTAGGGGTGTGGTATATCGTGGTGTGAATCTCAAGATGTACTGACGACTGGAGAGAAGAACGGCGAATTTATACTGGTTTTCTAGACCGAAGATTGTACCGGTGTGTTTCCGTCCTCGGGGTTATCCTTTGTCGGCATGATGTAATCACGCAGGTGCTGCCTTTGTCGGTGTTTCTATGTAGAGATGATGCAACCAGGCAGGTGCTGCCTTCGTCGGTGTTTCTTTGTCGGGCGGGTGATCTAATAAGTCGGGAAGTGGCCGCGACGCCGCTTCTTGCTTTCTGCTTGGCACAGGTGCTAACCAGAGGTTTCCAGGTAGGGGAAAGAGTGAAGCCATCCTCTCTGCTGAAGTTCTCCGGTTGTTTCTCGATCTCAATTGCCTCCCTTACCACCCTGCTGTGATATCTGTTGTCTGAAGCGAGTACTTGTATGTCCTCAAACTTTATGAGATGGCCGGTTTATCCAGACTGTTGAGCTATCGCTGATCTGTAGTCGTTGTTTTTCACTGCTCTTACGTGTACTTGAATTTTAAATGTATTTATTTAATTTAATAAGGTTTGTAAAATACATCAAGAAAGGTTAAAATTAATTTGCTAAGCGATATCTAGAAACCAAATATAATTAGCGAAATTATATTTTATTAACATTATTATAGATCCTAAAGAGAAAGCCTTTCCTAAATATTAAGTTTCTTGCTTCAGAAAATCAGTCTCGGCTGGATTCCCATTCGTTGTTTTAATTTGCCTCAATTTTTCGTTTAGGGATAAATTTTAGATAAACTGACAAACATCTATATTATTAGAGACATTACCATGTAAAGAAAAAAAAAAAAAAAAAAAAAAAAAAAACCTTTTATAAAAGTTTTCCATGTCTTAAAACAATAATTTTAAAATTTTAAAACATATATAACACTTTTAAGATTTAGGAGTTAACTTCACTTCTAAATTTTAAAGTAGGATTTAAGCGCAAGTAGTTCCGGAGATATTGTCATAAAAGTATTTGTCGTATAAATGGCCGCCATCTTAAATTAATATGACAGAAAAGATTTCTTAGCGAGCAACTAAGAGTATATATAAGAGAAACCTATCTACAAAATGGCATGGTCCAGAGTATACATACAAGTATATTATAAACTATAGACTATGTACTCTTTTTGTTTGATCACAAAAGATTTAGAAACTGTAATAACAAATATTAAGGATAAACAACTTTGCTAAGTACAGAATTAGTACAAATGAAATAGTTTAGTTAAACAATTTAGAATCGAGATGATTTTTTTTTTCTTTTTTTAATCGAGATGGGCTTCACTTGCTTGCTAATTTTTACAATAAGCATAATAGTTACTAACTTTTATTTGATTTTTAAAGATACTATAACTTCAAAAAAAAATCAATGACACAAAATAAACTTGGTCAATACAGGACTGAATAACTTGAGATTTAACATGATACTAACCATGATTACTAAACATATGCGGTTTTGTATCCACCGAATTTGTATCTGATCTTCTAGCTACGTTATCTTTCTGGAGAACGGACATTTTTTATGCCATCGATTTTAGAATTTGAGTAGAAATTTGAATAATAGGTAGTAGAAGCATAAAATTATTGAAGTAAACAAAATATAGGACTCGATTAAGCTATTTGTCACACTAATTGGCAGAGGTGGTAGTTAAAATCGTATCTCCATTAGTCAAAGCTATAAATAGTTTATTTTAATAAAATAGTTTAATACCTTGAATACCGATAAAATATCATACTATTTTATACAATATTAATTTATTATCTTAATGCAATAATATAACAAATATAGCGTTTAAAAATCTTCTACAATAAAAGAGCCAAAAAACACCCTAAACGCCTTAAAGGCCACACACTATCAAACATTTTGCCCAATATTTGCGCAAACCTGATGTCGGGCAAATTAGGTTAAAAATCATGTTTGCGCAAACATTTTGACCGTGTCTTAAGAAAAAAGTACTCAGAATAACAATAAGTATGTAGAATAAAATATAGGTTTAGTTGAAAAATAAACAAAAACAACATACATAAATAGTACTAGAAATCAAAACATCATACCCCAGTGAAATTTGGGAATATTGTCAACAACCCTTTTAACGTTGTGGTATGCCCTTAATAGTATCAAATCAGCTTTGCTATTTACTTAAAGGATGTTTGTGAAGGCAAAGGGCAATTTAGTCCTTTGCAATCAACTATTTATACATCTGAAAGGGAGTCTAGAATACAAGTCTTTGTATATAAACCTAAACCAGACTGAATCCCGAATTTGAAAAGCCTTGAATCGAATTTGGACGACTGATTCGACTAAAGGATCGAAATAGCGGGTTAAGGACAAAACGACGCACTATAGATTAACTTCATAGTTAGACTGTGAAGATTTCAATGGCAAGGTTATGTTTTTAGTTTATGTTTCAAACTACACGTGGACAGACAGTGGTTGTTTACAAAGAAAAACTAAACTACTAACCCATAAAAGAAACTAACAATTAATAATTATTACTAACCAATTGAACGAATTAACGAAGAAATACTAATCATTAAAAAAAATAGTGTCTTCCGTAAATATCAGTAAATTAGTACAGTCATAAAAACAAGACTACTCTTATTTTATCAAATTACATAATTAGAAAGATAGACAATATTAGTGCACAATACCGTAAATATCAGACCATCTTATTATGAATACAATCGAAACGGAGCTGGGTATATTTACGAGTATTTACAAAGCAATATTCTTTTAAACCTATTACCTTTCTTTACATTTTAAAGATTAAATACCATAAAATCTGACAGTATTAGATATTTGAATGGCAGATATTACAAGATAACAGAGAAAATAAATAAAAATGCATGTAAGTTATAAAAGAAAAGTAATAAATGTAGTTTGTTGGAATTTTTCCCTCCTTTCAAGTAGTCTTCTGTTTTTTGTATGTCGTGTTAAGGGTTACAAAAGTTATTAAACATTGTCTTTATTTCGGCCATCTCCTGGTCATATTTATTCCTATAGATCAACTTGATATAATATACATCGATCAAACTTAATATAATATATGTTTTAGTATCTTTATATTAAGCGTTTTCTTCGTGGTCTTCCATCTTCTGCTAATTAGCTTTTTTGACCTACTAATTTAATATTTACTTTGTTAGAATTTGTCCCTTTTATCAAGCAGCGTTCTGTGTTCTGTTTTTTGTGGGTCGTGGCCACACGATACGCAAACAAGATGTTAAGTTATTAAAATAGCTAATTTTTAATAACGAAATATAACCAATGTTTAATAACTTAGTTGTTTTAAAACATTTTGTAACCATTAACACGAACCACAAAAAAATTAAAGAGAAATAATAAAAACTCACCCTTGATGGACTAAATTTATTATTTTAAAGCAGACTGCCATAAATGTCGTTTATTTACACATTTTAAGTAAGTATACAGTAAAAAAAAACCATTCTATTAAACCCAAATAAGTCTCAGCAATATAGTTATTAGAAATTTTATTTCTACTAACCTCCTGATAAAAAGGTGGAGACAAAATTAATGAATAATTTTCTTATTTGTGTTGTTTTTTATCTCACTATTAACGGCATCAATATCTCATTATGAAGATGCTTAATAACTTCGAGGACGAGGAATGAGAATATGAACTCAATCTTAGTTACCGTTACCGGACAATCCTTCTGTGATAATGTATTGTATAATTACTACTTAATTCTTAAAAGTATTTCATTTTTGTTTTCAGTTTTCATCGACTAATTGAGTGTTACAATGAAAATTCAATCGTTGCTACTGGTCACAGGACTTATTGTAGGAAGCCAATGTTGCATTGATCAATTCTTAGGCAAAGAAGGACTTCTAAGCGGCTTAGGAAGCATCGTCATGTCACCTGTCAACATTTTCAGCTCCATTATCAACGACCCTTCAGGCTCACTAAGAAGCTTCTTGAAAGATCCATTCGATGCCATTCAAGTGATGAGTAGCAGTAGTTTGAATTGTAAAGAACCGGAGAATGAAGCTGATAAAACGAAGGACGATTCGGAAGACGATTGAATAGATGATGGTAAAAGAGGAAGGAATTGGATCCATTATAAGCCTTATCCTACTTTACCTCCTGTTAGCCCCCTAAAAGTTCTTCTACTTTTTCTTACTGCTATTATCTTGTGGCTTATTGGATCCTGAAAAGCACATTATCAGCATGAATATACCAATCTACTGAAATAGGCCTAATAAAAGGAGGATAGATATTTAAAAATTGCTTCAATGATGAACTAGCCTGGCGATTATTACAATCTTACAGAATAAAAGTTCCGAAAGTAAGGCCTAATTTAAACCAGTGATTTTTAAAAAACCCCACTTTCGTAGTAAATCTCTAAAAACTCTAACGATATTATAGGATAAGTTAGTGTAGGACTTCACTAAAGGTAGAAGAAAAAGTCTCTTCACATAAAATTATGCATATATTAATCAAATTCTAATCGTAATGATTGTCATGTGCCAGTGTCTCTTAGCATGACACGCCACGCCCCAGTGAGCTCATCTTTTTCGGCACTGATAATGGTCCTTGTAGAGGCTGAAAGCTGCTTTGATTAATATATACATAATTTTACGTTGAGAGACTTTTCCTTCTACCTTCAAAGATAACATTTTTCAAATCCATTTACGTCCCCATATTTATAGAATCGATATAGCTGTAGAATATAAGCATTAATATCATATTAAAAAGATATGTATTCAAGTAACTGGTGAGGTATTAGAAGGTAGTTAGAAAAAAAGGGGACAAAGAAACAATTAAAATCTCTTATTAGGATCCTGTTGAACTGATGAATGATGAAGGTATTAAATTCTACCAATCTACTGAAATAGGCTTAAAAGAAGGATAGATACATATTTAAAAATTGCTTCAATGCTGAACTAGCCTGGCGATGATTACAATCTCACAGAATGAAAGTTCCGAAGGTAAGGCCTAATGAAAACCAGTGATTTCTAAATCAACACTTCATTGTTATTGTAATCATTGTCATGTTTACTAGTAGTTCTGTGAACAGTTGACCTCGCTCGTTAAAATGACAAGTCGGGTTTTGAGTTTAAGTCCATAAAAACTATTTATCGTTCAAAAGGGTCTGAAGAGTGACTTTTTTTTAGATAAACATTTGCATCTTTTAAAAGTACGCTTTAAGGGCTTTCCAATGATACCAAACATGGCCGGCCAGCTACTATTTTTTCCTTCTCTTAAACAGAGGTACACAAATTTGTACCCCTCGTGTACCCGGTATAGAAATAAATTTAAGATTTTCTTTTCACGTACACTTTACTACTACAAAGTACTAAATACCATATGGGTTTCAGCCCGATCCTATGAAATGCAAAAACGGTACAGTATAAAGACTAAAAAGTAGCATTTTCGACCGATTTTTCAAAACTGGTACAATAAGTACTAAAATAAGTAGTAATAAAAAATAAATTTAAATGAAATGGGTACAAAGACAATACAACCCACACACTTTTGAGTAAAATGCTGCAATCTTTTATTTTTTTATTTTTACAGTGCGCCCTCCAACTACCGTGGTACTAAAAGTACCTGTGTACCCGAACCCGCAAAGGTAAAGGTACTAAAAGGGTACAGTGCGTTTAAGTGTTATTTGGCGCAACTTTTGGCCGAAGGAAATTTTCGAGCTGATAAATCCCTCGACGCTATTAGCCCCACAGTGGGGTAACCTACCCCCTACACTGCACTCTAAAAGTACAAAAAGGTGCTAAAGTACCAACCAAGTACATTTTTTCGAAAATATTTTTGCACACATTTGGTACATTTTAAAATGCCTTTCCAACGATACATCTGTCAAATCGTTACAACGTCCCCTTCTGGTTGCGGGTACCCAAGAAGGGCGTCCTTCACAAAGACGTAGCTCCTAAAGTAGAAATCGGAAAAATAAAAACAAACCGGATTCTTAAAGAGGACAACTTGACCTAAAGTCCGATACTCCTTTGAACCCTTTCGGATTAAAATTGCGAACGGTACAGAAGGACAAAGTCGAAATTTAGGAAAAACTCGATTTTCGTGTGTTTTTCGTCGAGGTACTCGACTTCCCCGCCTTGAAGGTACTAAAAATTTTTAGAGCATACAAAGCAGAGTAGGTGAGTGCTTTTGTTTTCTCCGTACGTACCTCCAATGTACCATCTTTTACCTAAAAATTTAAAGTACCATATCTCAAAAAGTAAAAGTACCATCGAATTTTAAAGCAAAACGCCAGGAGCGGCATTTTATAGGCTTTTAGGGCTCAAAAGCCAAATAGAGTCGTATTAATGCCCTAGGAGGAGATACGTGAACCATGGAGAAAAACGTTTGAAAAAAAGTGGTAAAAAGTGTTTTTTCGCTTTTAAGGGCCTGAAACGTGAAAAGTTTAAAAAAATTTTGCATCACTTTTGTACTCTTCCTAAGGGCTTTCCAACGATATACGACATCCCGTACCAAATATCTCCGGTTTTCTGATCAGCGAAAAAAAAATTTCCCATGTCGCCCTTAAGCGGGGGTGCACGTAAAAAAAAAGTTCTCGTTACCGATCTACCTACCAGAGCCTTGAAAAAAAATTTCAATTATTACAAAAGTTATACGAAAAAACGTGTTAAATAACACCATTTCCCGGCAGATATAATTTTTCCTTAAAAATACACTATAACCATAACAATTTCTAGAAAACTGTATGTCTCTACGACAAACACGCCCATCAGTACAAAAATCCAAAAAAACACCCTATTTCGTCGATTTTTAAGGAGTGGTTTTAAAACTGACCTTACCCAATGTTTGGTCAAACGATTTTTAAGGTTTCTAACCGATTTTGACATTACTAACTCGAAATTTTTCCGAAAATCAAGAGGAGCGGTGTAATTATTTTTTTTGTTTTTTGCCGTGGTGCCTTAAAATTAAGTAAATTTGTAGCAAAAAAGCTATTTTTTTTGGAAAACCCGAGTTCAAACCACATATTGATAATTGTTAACAGATAAAAACTGTCATTTAGTTTCTTTGTATTTCTCTTCTATCTTTTATCTCGTTTCTCCGGCAATAAAAAATATATTGGCGGTTGTAAGAAGTATTTTTAGATAAAAATTATTTTTTAAGAGAATCCACTTTTTTTAATTTCCTTTTAAAGTGATTCCTTAGAGAATATTTGTAATTTATTTAAATCATCCCTTATTGTTATTATTATTATTAAATAATAGTTATATATGTATATCCTAATAGTATTATTTAACTGTTAATTATTACCTATTCGTTATATTTTTGTGGCTAAATTTTTAAATAAAATAATTTAAGTGAACACTAGTTAATGTCCACAAGTTTATGCTTTTTCCTTCGACTAAAAAATTGTCTACTTGTAAATTAAATTTCCTGGCAAAACCAAGCAATATATTAAATTAAACTAAAAAACTACTTTAGAGTTAGTTTTGTATAAAATAAAGTTGAAACGCTATTTATCTTAGTTTTCTTTTCTTCAGCCCTTTTTCCCACCACGGAATATTTTTATTTAAAAGACTTTAATTTAAAAAAAAAAAAAACTTGTTTTGCATTTAAAATTTCGAAGTCATTTCATTCCCTCTTACTTCTGTTGTAGGAACCCCCCCCTTTAAAATTAAGAGTGAATTCGAATTACGTTTTACTATATATAAAAACACTTTATATTAAAAAAAGGAGAATTTATAAAGAGTTTCTAAAAAAATAGGAAAAAATCACAATGAACACTATTCGTGAAGAAAATATAAATGGGTAAAAAACATTATAATTTTATAAAAAAAAAAAGGAATTGAGTCGAAAATATTAACATTCATATTCTACTTAACTGACTATAATAAAAAAATGTTTAAAAGTAAAATTCATGATTTTAGAAAGCTTTTAATATTATTAGGTGCGAGTTAACCTGTTTCTTTATGAAACAGGTGATTAAATTGAACAAGAGTACATTATAATCTATTATTTTGTGCATAGATTGACTAAAAGTATATTATTACTTAGGGCTCGGATCGATATGCTCGATAAAATCTCCGATATGCTCGAAAACCATATGTTTTATGCTCGATAGATATGCCCCATAATATGCTGTTAAATATGCAGAATATGTTCGAAAACGCTGTTTAAAACTATAGAGAGGACAGTGAAACGAGAAAATCTACATCTTATCTTCATATACAAGTATTATTTTCAAACAAAACTACTATATCCACAAGTTTCAAGTATATGTATGAGAAGTTTTATGTTTAAAATTTTATTTATAAAATGTTCAGTATTAGTCGAGTCAATGAAGTAGATTGGTATTGGTCTGTACATCAAGATTTTTTCAATTTTTTTCACTTGTAAGTGATTTTCTTAAAGCGGCCAATAAAATCGAAAATACTTAACTTATGCTGCATCTAGTGCAGAGTAGCTTGGGAAATTGTTTAACATTGCTGACCTCAGAATTGACGCTGATGCAGGATTTTATGAAAGTCAAGCATGACATCACGTTTTTCTCTGAGATTTCGAAGTGGTCAGAGCCCGAATGAGGGGGGGGGGGGGGGGGGAATTTGAATAAAAACAAAGTTTTTAGACGAAAAACCACAAGCCAAAAGCCGTTTTATGCATTTATATGCTCAATAAATTTAAATTCTGTTGGTCCCAGGGAGGTGAAAATACCACCAAAAGGCTTCTTTCAATGAGTACTATTCAGGAAAAAAATATGCAAATATGCTCAAATCCGAGCCCTAAATTATTACTCTACTATTTAGAAATTAAATTTTTTATAAGTTTTTGGTAGTATGCATACTATGGAACGTTTAAATTTTGATTTAAATAAAATTATAATAACTATTTACAAAGGGAGACACACAGAGAAAAATAGACTTCAGCGCCGGGAACCACCGGACTCGAACCACGGACCTCCCCCTCATGAGGGAGAGGTCTGTGGTTCGAGTCCCGTCGACTGTCTCCCTTTGTAAATAGTTATTATAATTTGATTTCTATTATTTATTGCAAATATCTGTTTCTTAAAGAAAAATATTATCTGATAAGCATGTCCTAAATACATAAAATAAATGAAACTTCTAATTAATGTAAAAATAATTATAATACAGTAATATTTTAATGAATATATACATATATTTATATATAGTGTATATATCATTATTGAGATGTAAAAATAAATATTATATACATAAGTATAAATTTGATGTTATTTCCCTAATTCAAACCTTAGACTTAGACCAACAATAAAAGGCAATACGTGAAGAAATGAGATAAGAACTTGCACTTGATATATAGAGGTTTATTAGTTTGCGCACACATTTTGACCGTGTAAGGGGCTTTTTGACGTCGATGGCCTAAATTTGCCCGACATCAGGTTTGCGCAACAAAATGTTTGCTCAAACATTTTGTGCAAAATTGGGGCCTTTGCAATAATATTCACTGTGTCTATAGAGTTGGATACATCCAGGAATAGAGAGAGAACAAGATCTGGTATTTACTTATTATTTTAAAATTACATGAGTCCTCTTATCTTTGGTGTAAAGATTGACTACAAGTATATCGTAGTCTATCATTTGGTGTAAAGATTGACAGAGTACGTAACACAACCATTTAGTGTAAAGATAATGACTAAGAGTACACCACAGACAATCAATAATTTGGGGTAAAGATTGAATAAAAGTATATTCTACTCCATCACTGTACTATTTGGTGTAAAGATTGACTTAGAGTACATAACACAACCATTTAGTGTAAAGATAATGACTAAGAGTACACCACAGACAATCAATCATTTGGGGTAAAGATTGAATAAAAGTATATTCTACTCCATCACTGTACTACTCCATCATTTACACTCCATCTACTTTACACTCCATCATTTGAAGTTAAGATTGAATAAAAGTATTTTATACTTTTAGTGAATCTTTACACCAAATGATAGAACAAGACGCGACCAAGTAAAAATAAGATGTAAAGACCACATTTAAGTNAATACCCATGATTTTATACGACTATAATATTAAGTACAATTATTAGTTTAAAATAAAGCTGTACTTTAGATGACCCATTTATAGTAGTTTCGCTAATATAATAAGGTGCTAATAAAAAAGGTTATTTTGAGGGGTGCTACCTTATTTTATAAGGTTTTGATATCTTATCACTTATCATAATAAAAGTGACCTGTCAATCTTACGTTATTAATGGCGTAATCCGTAATCCTTACGGTCATTGAATTGCCAGCCTGTCACTAAAGACGCTAGAAGGCAGCTATGCGAGGAGCAGTCTTACCACGAGACTACACTTACGACCTATAATGCTCCCACCGTGCTACCGAGAGTATTGGATGTGTTTAAACAAGAAGAGTTTGTCTAATGTTAAATAAAGGATTTAAACGGTCTTTCCCAGTTCACTCCCATACATAAATTTTTCGGTGAACCCGCAGAGTAGCCATATGATTGGTGAATAATAAGCTTTTTGCACGTTGAAGTATTTTATTTCCCCCTTAAGGGTTCTTAGTTCTTATCCAAAAATATTTTTGACAATGAAAATCTGCTTTTCACTTATGCGGGGTAGGGAGGAATTGTATAAATGAGTGATTAGCTGGCCATACACGAGCGGATTTTTTGACGGACCTGGTCCGCGGACCGGGTCGGCGTACCTGGTCCGCGGCATTATGCATAATATAATGTATTAGTTAGATCTTTTTAATCTCATATGGGTATGACTTATAGAACATTTTTACAAAACCAAGCGGTAACCGAGTTTTCAGGGTTTTTTTTTCATAATAAAGTTAATACAAAAAGTTAAACTAATTAATTTCTTATTAGACCCGACATGCCCTAAATAAGGCCTGAGAATCTTTTTAGAAAATCTCAGATTGAAACAGCCACTAGAATATACCTTAAAAAATTAGTATGAATATACGTTTTTTAATATTTTTTTATGAATATCTCAATACCCGCAACTTAAGGCTTAATATTAGTTAAAAATCAGGCTGTTGTATTTTAAATTAATAATGTCCCACTTACAGCAGTATTAATAAATATATTATTTTAAGGGGGGGGGGATAATTTGCATTATAAGGTCTTTATATCTTATTATAAAAAAGGTTTTCCTGTCTATCCTACGTAATTAATGACGTAATATTTACGTTAATTGGATTACCGCTATTATTAACAATTTTTTAAAACGTTTCAAAATACCAATAAATGCTAAATTACAATTAAAAATTATGATTTGTCCAATAGATTTATATTATTATGTTTAAACCTTATTATATAATTAAAGATAACGAAAGACGTAAGTATATCACTGTATCATTAATTTCTATTAAGTTGTCATTTTACCCTTTATTATAAAATTAATAAATTTCAGATAAAATTGTATAACATACCAAATACGAGAACAATGAAAATGATGTCTTACTCACCTGTAAACAGAAACAGAACAGAAAACAGAAAAAAATAAAATAAAATAAAATAAATAATATATAACATAAANTAACACAACCATTTAGTGTAAAGATAATGACTAAGAGTACACCACAGACAATCAATCATTTGGGGTAAAGATTGAATAAAAGTATATTCTACTCCATCACTGTACTACTCCATCATTTACACTCCATCTACTTTACACTCCATCTACTCCATCATTTGAAGTTAAGATTGAATAAAAGTATTTTATACTTTTAGTGAATCTTTACACCAAATGATAGAACAAGACGCGACCAAGTAAAAATAAGAAGTAAAGACCACATTTAAGTTGATTATGACTTATGGCTTTATGATTATGAAGAATTCCATAAAGGTCATAAGTAAAAGGGCTGAGAGATTGAACACTTTTAGTTCCCAATATTTTAAATCTAAAAAAAATGCATTATTCCTTTACTAGGGTCTCACCACAACATTGTGTACACTATTCAAACTACTAAATTAATTTCCAATATATAATATGTCAATTATAGAATTTAGTTTTTAATGTTGTTAAAGCTTTAAGAATATTCGATAATTTTAAAATTAACATTTTTGCACTCTATGACAAAACTGATATAAAACAATTTCTTCAAATTCTAAATAAATAAGATGAATGATTTGCTTAAAAGAACTAACTTATAAATAATAATAAATAGACACACAACGAAGCATGTGACCCATGATGAAATAATATATTTATAATATATTATATATGAATAGATTATTAATTCGACCAAAATAATAAAGTAATTTAGATTAAAACTGTGTTAAACAATTTTTTTTAAGAGGTTCATTTTATTTTGATACCAGTGCTAACAACTATCGACAAGAGATGAAACGAAAAAACTTCTAGATTACGTCAAAAGATGTCTCTGGCTTGCAGTTTTGTAGGGAAATTCGTGTTTTTCCATTGAGTATAAATCTATACTACTATTATCCCATCTACTTTTATAATTAAATAGACAATATCTAACATTCGATAATAATAATAATAAACAATAAAACATATTTAAAAAATAAAAAAATAAAAGTATTATGCATAATATAATGTATTAGTTAGATATTTTTAATCTCATATGGGTATGACTTATAGAACATTTTTACAAAACCAAGCGGTAACCGAGTTTTCAGGGTTTTTTTTTCATAATAAAGTTAATACAAAAAGTTAAACTAATTAATTTCTTATTAGACCCGACATGCCCTAAATAAGGCCTGAGAATCTTTTTAGAAAATCTCAGATTGAAACAGCCACTAGAATATACCTTAAAAAATTAGTATGAATATACGTTTTTTAATATTTTTTTATGAATATCTCAATACCCGCAACTTAAGGCTTAATATTAGTTAAAAATCAGGCTGTTGTATTTTAAATTAATAATGTCCCACTTACAGCAGTATTAATAAATATATTATTTTAAGGGGGGGGGGATAATTTGCATTATAAGGTCTTTATATCTTATTATAAAAAAGGTTTTCCTGTCTATCCTACGTAATTAATGACGTAATATTTACGTTAATTGGATTACCGCTATTATTAACAATTTTTTAAAACGTTTCAAAATACCAATAAATGCTAAATTACAATTAAAAATTATGATTTGTCCAATAGATTTATATTATTATGTTTAAACCTTATTATATAATTAAAGATAACGAAAGACGTAAGTATATCACTGTATCATTAATTTCTATTAAGTTGTCATTTTACCCTTTATTATAAAATTAATAAATTTCAGATAAAATTGTATAACATACCAAATACGAGAACAATGAAAATGATGTCTTACTCACCTGTAAACAGAAACAAATAAAATAAAATAAAATAAATAATAATAAATTATTAATAAAAAAAATCCGCTTGTTTAAAATTATAAAATTTCATAATTAAATATACAATATCTAACTTGAATAGGATAAGTATAATATGAAAATATTGTTATATAAACTAGTTAAATACCCATGATTTTATACGACTATAATATTAAGTACAATTATTAGTTTAAAATAAAGCTGTACTTTAGATGACCCATTTATAGTAGTTTCGCTAATATAATAAGGTGCTAATAAAAAAGGTTATTTTGAGGGGTGCTACCTTATTTTATAAGGTTTTGATATCTTATCACTTATCATAATAAAAGTGACCTGTCAATCTTACGTTATTAATGGCGTAATCCGTAATCCTTACGGTCATTGAATTGCCAGCCTGTCACTAAAGACGCTAGAAGGCAGCTATGCGAGGAGCAGTCTTACCACGAGACTACACTTACGACCTATAATGCTCCCACCGTGCTACCGAGAGTATTGGATGTGTTTAAACAAGAAGAGTTTGTCTAATGTTAAATAAAGGATTTAAACGGTCTTTCCCAGTTCACTCCCATTTATAAATTTTTCGGTGAACCCGCAGAGTAGCCATATGATTGGTGAATAATAAGCTTTTTGCACGTTGAAGTATTTTATTTCCCCCTTAAGGGTTCTTAGTTCTTATCCAAAAATATTTTTGACAATGAAAATCTGCTTTTCACTTATGCGGGGTAGGGAGGAATTGTATAAGTGAGTGATTAGGACTTCAACTATTACAGTATAATACACGAGCCATTAGGCCCATAGCAACAGAACTAATATGATATTTAGGGAAAAAAGGTAAAATTAATTTAGATATCAATTTAGATAAGTTCTATACATTAGATACATTAGTTAAAGCTACTAATTTACATGGTAAATAACTGAATGAAAAAATGCTAGTATTTAGTTACAAATATGACCAAAAGATGCCACTAGTTGTATTAACTTGAACATGGAAAACATTTTCACCCAGGTTCACTGATTTTAGCAAGCAGCGTATACTGTTTGAAATATCTAGAAGAAAATGCATTTATAACACTGCAAATATATAGCTACAGATATGAGCTAGATTGTATTAAGTTAAGATTCTTAAAAATCTTAAAAAATTAAAATGGACGAAGTGAATAGAAAATTATTTTAATAAAGTAGACAAGTAAGGTTGGAAATTTATTGAGATGTATCTAATCCTAATGTGTAACAATTCTAAATAGGATTCAACAAAATAATATTATGAGTAATATATATTATATAAATTATCGTATTATCTATCACAAAAACGTAAATAAAAATATGGCTGCTGTCAAAGAGACCTAAAACTTAGTCTGATTGTTTGTTTTTATAATAAAAAAGTTGATTTTGCTAATGAAAATTTGATTAAAAATGTACACTAGACATTAGATATAAATTAAACCATATAACATCCTTAAATTATTTAAATATTAATAGAAATATTGATAGACAACCTACAAGAATCATTTGTTTACTGTGCTGCATGTGAAAACAAAAATTGGATCACAATATGAATGGATATCATCAAAATTCGCAATTTAAAGTCGTATTCCTAGCGTTTTACTAGTCCCAATGTTCTCGGTTTTGTTTCACAGGAGTAAAGCAGAGGTATATAAGGCATTCCCAGCTCTTCCACTATCACGAGGTCCGATGTGCCAGACGCTTCTACCATTACTTTAATTCAGTTAAGTTTCAAAATGAGCTAAACATTTAAGTATGTCGAATCTACTCAGCAGAGGATACTCATGCGTTCTAAGCACGACTTTGACTTCACTTTTTTTTTCTTTTTAAGTAACAGTGAATTTTTGAACAATAATAAAATTTAACACGTCAACAATACTGTAGCAATGCCAGTGAATATGTTGGATGGTTTTACGATGGCAAAACGTATTAATGCATCGTTATATACCATTATACTAGTAGTTCTGTAAACAGTAGACCTGGCTCGTTAAAATAACAAATCGGGGTATGAGCTTTCGTTCATAAAAGTATTTATCGTTAAAAATTAAAAAGGGTCTGAAACGTGGCTATTTTAAATAAACATTTGAACCTTTTTAAAGTACGTTTTAAGGGCTATCCAACGATACCAAACTTGACCGTTCAGCTACCATTTTTTTCCTTTTCTTAAACAGAAGTACACAAATTTGTACCCCTTATGTACCCGGTATAGTAATAAATTTAAGGTATGCCTTTCACACTTTTTTAAAATACCATATGAGTTGTAGCCGGGTCCTATGAAATGCAAAAACGATGCAGTACAAAGATTAAAAAGTTGTGTTTTTCGACCGATTTTTCCAAACCGGTACAATAAGTACAAAAATAAATTGAAATAAAAAATAAATTTCAATAAAATGAGTACAAAGGCAATAAAACCCACACACTTTTAAATAAAAAGCTGCAATTTTTTTTATTTTTAATTTTTATAGTGCGCCCTACATCTACCGTAGTACTAAAAGTACCTCTGTACCCGAACCCGCAAAGGTACAGGTACGAAATTGGTACAGTGTGTTCAAGTGTTATTTGGCACAATTTTTACAGAAGGAA
>KZ651056.1:1017229-1030408 GCA_001010745.2 Gerris buenoi | reverse complement strand
TTTTTTTTTTATCTTAAAAACCGGTACCGCCGTGAGATCACACCATGTGATTACACCGACTTGATAACAAACGACTGACTTCACAGGCGGCCCTTCTATGAATTTATCTATTTTATAAGAAAACACCCAGTTTTCTTATAATATGTAAGACACCTTATTAGCCATCTGACCTTGCAAGTAAAAATATTACGCTATAAATATTGAAAATTACATGCAAAATGTGCAAAATATATCACTCTAGGTGCGTATTATTAACGTTTTTTTCCCTAAAATTTGACGGAAAAGTCGGGTGCGTATTATACGCGAATATTTAATTTTCCCCAAATTATAGCTCAAAATTTTGCCTGCGTATTATACACGGGTGCGTATTATACGCGAGATTTTACGGTTATTTTCTTTTTAAATCCTGAACCAATCTTAATCCAAAAAATAAACTTTTGTAGTTCATCTCTAAATGCAATTTAGCAATGGGATTTATAGTCTAGATTTCACATTAAGAAATTTTTGAAAAATCAATCAGTCTTATGTTCTCCAACAGATGTATTTAATAATTATACAGATTCCTTTTTTTAAGGATAACTCTTTTTACCCATTATCTTACATTAGTATTAAACAAAATGCTGTCTTCAGCAGTTTTTAATTTCTTATAATGTAACTGTAGTTTTTTTTTTCAATCGTCCCTAAAGACCGACTGGAGAAGGAAAAAATTAACAAATAAGGGATTATCTGATGAATAGTCAATTATTAGGTTTGCACATTCATTACATATCCATATATATAGTTGTATTAGCCTTTTGGCTGTCCTTAGCCCTTCACAGGCTTATGTGCCACAGATTATTATTTTAATATAACTGTAGTTATTTTATAATTGATACTGATAATGACCTTATAAGAGTTGTAACAGTTTATAACCTTACAAGCTTTATTAGAGCTAGACCTTTTATAAGTTTTGACAAGTAACAAGAAATAGTTTGTTGAAGGTGGATTCTTAAAGATTTCATTAAAAAAATGTCATAAAATAAAATGCTAATCCATTTTTTTGATGTAGTCCCCTTT
The DNA here is from genome assembly GCA_001010745.2 of Gerris buenoi. NCBI lineage: Eukaryota > Metazoa > Arthropoda > Insecta > Hemiptera > Gerridae > Gerris > Gerris buenoi. Next base: position 1,029,352 of record KZ651056.1, on the reverse strand, counting down.
AATTTTCAATTTACTTAATCAATTTAGTTTAATTTTCAACTACATTTTCTGCGATATTTTGTCCCTGCTTTAGGACATTATCAAGCAATATACTTATTTCCATTGTGCAAGAATTAAAATTTATTCGTCAACTTGTCAATTAAAAAGTGATATTTTCACATCCCACTTCTTAATTTCGTCATTAAGTAATTCCATAACGTAAATTAAATTACACACAAAAAGATACATGAGTCATGAACAAGGATTGAACTATGACTAAAACATTAATTACTACGTTCCGTAGTATGAGTACTACCAAAAACTTAAAAATTGAATCATTAATTACTATGTAAAAACAATAGAAAATCTTGGACCGATTTTTACTTTCTCAAATAATATATGTAGGTACTTAGTGTAGAGAAATATTAAATATAGAGAAGTATTCAAACGGCACAAAAATTCAATTGTGAGTTATTGACAGATTTGCATTGAAGGCACTTGAGTCGAAAATAATGGTTTTAAAAAAAATGTCTGTCACCTGTACATCAAACGCGTTACCTCAACATCTGGGTTGATTTTGATAAAATTTGGCTTACATTTTCAGAATTTCATATTCCGAAGCAAAATTAAGAAAACATTAATTTAAATTTAATGTTTGAGAGGTACCCTTCCCAAAACAATGTCTTGTAGCCATTATGGCGGACCAGGTGATTTCCATGACCCTGAGTACAAAATTACTTATTTGAACAAGAATCAAGTTGATTTTAATTTCCCACTTGATCGGTACTTCGACTTGGAGAAATATTTGACTAACCAACTAACCTATCAAGTTGCAAACTAAATAAACTCAATTTTCGGTCTACTAACGGAGAAATATTTGACTAACCAAAACTAACCAATCAAGTTAAAAACTAAATAAACTCAATTTTCGGTCTTCTAACTAATTTTGTAGGCATAATTCATGAAAATATCTTTGTCAATCTTGGGCGGGACAAGGCCACTCTTTTTTTAGAGTTTTTTTTTTTTTTCACAGCTCATGGGAAAGGCATAAGCTTTCCCGCAGACAAACTTTTCCGATTACTTGTACTCGGACACCTAAAAAATAAAAATAACTTATACTAAAAATTCACGTTTTACGTTAGTTAGTCCTTTATGGTAGTTTTTTTTATGTTAGTTAGTTCCTTTGGGGGTTAGTATACATGGACCCAATACGGTAAAATTGCTAGGTTCAAACAAGTGGTTCGTCCTATCCGTCTAACCGTCTAACCCTTACTACTAGTTCCTTTGAAAATAGCTATAAACGGGGATGTCAAGAGTTTATGGTACATTGTAATTAAATATTACGTGAAAACACTTTTTTTTAATGTAAAAAAAATCATACAGATATAATTTTTCTCTTTTCTAAATTCTCTTTCTTGATTCTCCTAAAAACCTATCTAAACATTAATTGGCTGTAAATACATTTTATTAAAAAAAATAAATAAATAAATAAATACTAATACTGCTAAGGGAGCAGCAGTCTTGCGATTTTTTCTTATTTTCAAAACAGTATTTTTTTTGTCTTTATTTTATTAGTTATACCTAAATGAACATAACATTCGAAAAATTATGAAAATATGTATGAATATTTTGTTGCTATGTGATTGTTTTAAATAACTTTTTTTGGCACTTCTTTAGATTGTTACTCCCTTAATAAGAAAAACAGGGTAGTAACAATCTAAAGAAGATTGTACGGAATTACTTCTTTAGACTGTTACTACCCTTATAAAAACAGAAGTGTGATACTCCTTTTCCTAAAGTACATTGGACCAAACATCCCTTGTCTATATAGTTATTTATTCAGTCATTTATATTCTTGAAAGATATGGGTAACAAACTAAAGAAGTACCTTCTTTTGTTTGCGATTTCAAAAATCCGTTTCAGATATCAACGAACTTAAAAAACGAGGAGAAAATGATCTAATTGGATAATAATAAGTTTTAAAATCATAAAAACATTACATTTTACGAAATAGGACGCGAGGAAGCTATGTGCACCACAAATTGCCAAACTATTTTACTTTGAGGTAGGCCTTGTGTTAAGCAGTAAATTAAAATTATTAAAAAACCTTATAAATAATTGAGACATATTACGTCTCAATTTCTAAATAGATGCCTAATTCATTACTTATAGAGCAGCATATTACTACATACATATAAAACAAGGTTACTTCCTTCTACGTTTTTCTGCATTTTAATTATAATATCAAATAAAATGAAATCTTCAATCAATATTTACTTGAATAGTCGATAACACAAAACTGCAAAATGTCGGAAAACACCAATTAACCTCTATATAGATAATAAAAAAGCCAACATCCTCCGCCCTTAACCAAGGTAATTTGTTTTGAAACCTAATATTTCAACAATACATATATTATTACTAGTGACTAATAAGCTACAAGAAGCACTATTTTTGTTTCACCTTTTCACAGGTATTGAACGAGAATATAAACAAAATAATTATTAAAACAAATAAAAATTAGATAAATATGACCACACTATTTGTTTAATGATGGAAGCAATAATTCCTACCATTTCTTCTAACCATTATAATTATAGCAGATATTACTTCAAAACAAGTCATTTTTATGAAAAATAATTAGTATTCGTTCAATTGTATCGTGCAAAGCAATTACATCAAACATATTTTACCTATCCAGACTATTTTTAAATTTTTTTATTAAATTTCTTTTATATTTTCTTTTTTTATTAGACTCCTCATTTGTAATCAACTCACAAATCAGGTAATTTCTTTATTTATTTAATATTTGTAGAGAACAGAAGCCATACTGTAAGAATTTGAACTACATTTTTATAAACGTAATTTTTATTAACACTAGAAATAATGCAGTTTTAATATTAATTTTTCAATAACTAAATACATTTTTTTTAAAATTATATTTTTATATAGCTTCTGATTTAGAAGTTATTTTTCAAATAAGGTACTAAAAATAATTTACATCCTAATCAATATTTTTAGGTCAGATAATTTAATAAATTAAAAGTAATCAAAATCGGTCTGTACAAGAATTTGCAACACTGGTTTGACAACATAAATTTAATATCTTTACCTATCGCATTTTATTAAATATTACAAAATAATTATTACTTATGGTCCAAATTCAGAAAAAGATCCTCTAAAGACATCCTATCTCTTTTAATTTAAATACGTAACTGGTAAATTTGTCCCTTCTATAATGTATCTTCTTTTTCTGTGGGTCGTAAAGGGTAAAAAGTTTTTAACAGAACTAGATTGCTGTCATGTGGCTATATTTCACATTATAATTACCACTTATACTCGGTCTTATAGTCACCACCTTTCATGTCTAAAATTATCGTAATCTATTAATTATTGTGCTTGTTTACCTCACTATAGGCGGCCGATATTGAGTCAATACACATAATAAGAAATTAGTCAGTCTGAGAAAATTGTGACAAGCTTTCTTTTCTGCTGTAGAAAAAATGTTTTATTAACATTGAAATATAGAATTATAGAACACTCTCACCACACAAAATTTATTAACGTAAAAACAGTTACTTAATGCTGTAAAGATCATAATTCTGTCTAACAATTATACTACCCAATTTTATACTATTGGGTGATTCTACAGATAGTGGCCGATTTGGCGTACTAGGCTCTTGTAGCTTAACATGTTGTTAAATTGCAATTTTTTTTTTTGCTATATTTTCGTCTTCTAAACTCTCTGACCACCAGCAGAAATTTGTTTGCATTTTCTTTTTCTAATTCTGATGAAATTTTACAAAAAACCAACAAAATTGTCATGACCGTCACGCGTACTCGATACTAATTCTCAACTTCAACAACAATTTTTAATTCAATATATCTACTTTCTTATAAGAGTCTTCTTTGCTAAATGTTTTGCAGGTTTTCAATGTTCAAATAATAGCCATAACACCTGTATTACTAAGAATTTTGACATCACATCACCTGGAATAATTCGCGTAACTCAGTAGGAGTCAAGACCGTCACAGTCAACGTATTTTTTGTTTCAATAGCCAATAGAATAATTTATTTGTGTAGAATCCTTCATCTATTCAGGTCAGACGTCAGTCTGATATCCACCACGAGTGAGGTTAGAGATGTCGTACCATTTCTCAGGGAGTTTTTTAGATTTATTCTTAAAAAAGGTCCAGTGGTCAACTAAATTTTGTAAAGACCGTCACGTCGATTACTTCAACATTAAGAACGGTAGGATTTTATTATTTTCCATGTGCTTTCTACATAAAGATGTTTGTTTAATAAGACCATAATTTGTTCTCTGTAATGCATCTTTTCTGGCTGTCAGTCATTTTCGTTTTGATTTGTCAAGACCGTCACAGTCAAGACCGTCACACTTCTACTTTTACACATGTGACGGTCTTGACTGTTTCGAGACGGTCTTGATATCTTGTATATCATAAATCACTCAAAGAAGCTTTATATTGACTTGCATATTTAGAACTAAGTGGACAGGGACTATAGCTTGCATAATCGAGTTACGAGTGTCTTAATAACGAGAGTTATTTAAGATACGAGAAGCATAGAAGCATAAACGAAAAAAGGAGTGGGAGACCGTCTGTAATTTCTGAAGAGCTTGCAGCAGGTCGAAGAAAAAGTTGGCAATGATCTTGTTGATCGAATGTATGCTCATATGGACCACTATCGATGCTGCTGCATACTGCGTGTCCCTTAAAAAAAAAAAAATCAGACAAAAAGAGAAGATTCTGATTCGTGGTGCGTCATTCCTGCATGAAATTTGCGTGAAAAATTGCGTTTTTGTGTGTTCAAAGTTCTCATNAATGTTTAGATCATCAAAAGAGTTAACAATGAACATGTTTTGCTACTAAAAGATATCGTTATCTCAATTTTTTAAAAAAGGACTTGGTTCACTTTAACTCTGAACCCTTCATATATTCCTTAATCTAAATTACTATTAAGGCAAAGGGATATTTATTCTAATGTACCATGGGAAAAAAAGAATACCACACTTGTGTATATAATTGTGATCATATCCCTTAGTCTAATCAACTATTAAGGTAAAGGAATATTATATATAAAACTGCCCCAGGAGTCTCAATATCTTGGGGGAGACAAACACATAAAACTTTGAGACATTTGTAGGGCAGACTATTGTTAAGAACCAAGGGGGGTGCTAAAGTAAAAAAGTGCCCATTATTGTGTTATTGAACTCAATAAAGTTATTGCCTACTATAAGTAATTTGAAAAAACAAACATACCCAATGGTTGCATATTTAAATACTATTGTATAATCGACTCACCTGTGAACAAAAAATAATGATAATAAAAAATAAAACCCATATAAATAAATTAATACATTTAAAATAAATAGCTGACAGTAAACCTTAAATAGATAAATACTGCCAACATAATAATATGAATAAAAATCGGACATCATGCATGGTATGGTACTAATTTAGACATCAGTATGGTACTAATTTTGTTGTTTGTTACCCAGTTTGTAACAGTTTAGTTGATTTGGGTCACCATAGTTGCGACCACCGAAAATTTCTAAACTTCGACCATTTATATTAAGTCCCGGAAATATAATTTGTCCACATAAAAGTGTATAAATATATTTCTATATATAGTATATTCCCTCAATCTTAGGACCTTTCCTTATGGGGTAGCGGAGGGGGGGGGGACATTTTATTTTGCTAATTTTGGGGGTTAAATGTCCGCTATTTTAGAAACAAGATATGAATTGTGCTCTAAATTTCAATACCTTGATTCAAGATGCGACGGACGGACGAACGAACTAAGAAAAGCATTAGGGAATCTAGGATGATCTCGAAACCCTTATTAGCTATTTTTACCGGAATTTGTGGAACATACACAACTTACAGAAAATTTAGTTACTTGCTACAGATGTTTTAATATTTTTGCTGTTTTTGATGTTTGCTATTTTTACCTCTTTAACTTAGACTATTTAAAATGAGGCTCTTACTTTTTGCTTATTTCATGCAAAATCTATGTGGACTGATTGAGCACACAACTTGTCGCACAACACAACAACACTTATAATCCATTACATGTATAGTAATCATATATGCCTGGGCCACGGAATTTTCCGCCACAGAGTTAGTTAGTGCGTAGAAACATTGTATGCTTCACGTTTATTTAAAGCTTAGAGATTCTCAAGTTAAAGAGATTAAGAGTCTATAAGTTTACATAGTCTACGTTTAAGTTATCCTAGGGCGCACATTGAGGCGCTGGCGACGCACGGCAGAGCAGAACAGAAGTTTTCAACCGCATATACTACCGAAACCACGCGAATTAAGTCGCAGAGCAGGGCAGGACAGTACTAAACCATACATGGTCTACTCGACGCTAGTGGATCTGACGTCTCAATTGGGGGAGACAAACACATAAAACTTTGAGACATTTGTAGGGCAGACTATTGTTAAGAACCAAGGGGGGTGCTAAAGTAAAAAAGTGCCCATTATTGTGTTATTGAACTCAATAAAGTTATTGCCTACTATAAGTAATTTGAAAAAACAAACATACCCAATGGTTGCATATTTAAATACTATTGTATAATCGACTCACCTGTGAACAAAAAATAATGATAATAAAAAATAAAACCCATATAAATAAATTAATACATTTAAAATAAATAGCAGACAGTAAACCTTAAATAGATAAATACTGCCAACATAATAATATGAATAAAAATCGGACATCATGCATGGTATGGTACTAATTTAGACATCAGTATGGTACTAATTTAGTTGTTTGTTACCCAGTTTGTAACAGTTTAGTTGATTTGGGTCACCATAGTTGCGACCACCGAAAATTTCTAAACTTCGTCCATTTATATTAAGTCCCGGAAATATAATTTGTCCACATAAAAGTGTATAAATATATTTCTTTGTATAGTATATTCCCTCATTCTAATGATATAAGCCGTTTCCCCGGGCAAAATCTAGTTCCGCAGAAAATAGCTTAAAACGCGGACGGAGAGAGCCCGGGTCGATTCCCCGCCCGAGAGAAATTACTTTTATGGTAAATGTACATATATGAGAAAGTTTGTCTGAGTTGTCTCAGACCGATTTGTTTTTTAACTTAACTTTTTTCATAGGTAGAAAAATTATAGTTATTTTTTGTAATATATGAATTGAAACAACTGCCTTTCTGTGAAAATTGGACTTTTAATTACATTTGAACAAACAATAATAAATATTTANGGCCTGGCAAAGGGCTTATACAACTAAATGTATTTGTCATAGATAACACGGGGTTATTGTGTCAGTCCAGCAGCTATATAAATATTAAAATTAACTAAAGCAACCAGTTAGTCAGCTTTACATTAAAATTTACCCATTTTGTGTGGCGATACTGAGTGAACATATAAGGTTACCTGAGTCGGGAAATTTCTACGCACTATCATATTATAATATCAATATGAACTAAAAGTAACTCATATTATAAACTAAATAAATTAATAATAATAATATGGTTTGATAGGAGAACAATTTGATTAATTCAATTTTGGAATTGCAATTTGCGCGTATTTATAAATGGACAATCCAGAGCTTCGTCAATTGGTATTCAGGGATGTTTAGGTAGATGGTGGGTCAAATAGCTTCAGAATACTAGTTAGAGATTCCCAAACCTCAATTAGGAATTCCGGAATAATAGTGTTGAATTGTGCGATATATTGCCATGTTGGAGTTTAAACGGCCCTTCTGCAACTATCATGTGTATTGTCCCCAGATCTATCAAGGCTTTACCACTAATACAAACTAACTAATTGTCCTTAACTAGACTACTTGTCAACACTGATTCTACTTGTTACTAAAATACCATTACATGTTAGTCTAAAACCAAAACCATTGTCGATTTGATAAAGTGGTTTTACGTAATAATTCCGTGCGATAAATAATCTTAAAGCATGTCCAAGTAGATTTTATAAGAAGTACATAGCCATAACAATATAACAGCCTAGTTATGGCCCTAATAGTTTTAACCTTTCAAATTTTCTTTGCTATGATGTTTGGACACCATTGAACACAAAACTCAAGCACTTAAAGATTATACACTTAATGCCATACCTGCAGATAACATAATATGGTAAAGAACGTAATCGACAAAATATTTTGGTCATTCAATCTTTAGTGTATACCAGCTTAATAAAAAAATATACATGCCTAAAACCTTGAGCCACCACACATTAGCAGAGATGAAAGTTATTCTTTAAAAATGACTTTTTTAATTCTCTAAAAACATTTTACAATAAGATATGTATATTGAAAAAATTAAGCGAATTTTGTCTTTTGTTCGCTAAGAAAAGAGTCTTGCGATGCCAACTAGTGTTTTTCTCTGAGTGTTAAAAGATTCATGTGATACCGAATAGTGTTTATCTCTGAGTGTTAAAGATTCGTGCGATTCCGAATAGTGTTTTTCTCTGATATAAGAGAAGCCACAAACCTTTATTAATTTCAGTGTCCCAAAACAAACGAGAATTTAATAATTTAATGGGAGAAGCTCTGAGTGAGGTGTAGTCATCGTCAATTCAAGTGAAACTACTGAAAACATCAGCTGGGATACAGGAGTATACAGAAGGTAGTCATGTCTGGTACCTCTATCTACCTCTCTCCCCCCTATATAGTGCGAGTAGGGTAGTAAAGTTACCCTGCTCACCTCCTACTGCTCCCTAGTCTCCCAATACAGCAAATGAAAATTTGTTAGTCTCGGCTGCTCTTTTTAACTTTTAATTTCACAGGACACTGGAGCCGAAATCCAATCCTTACTAAACTACTTTTTAATTTCTCATATCAAGAGAATGTATTGTGATGGTGATGACGTAAAAATTCAATTTTGAGATTTTAATGGCTTTACACAGTTTGAGGTCTCCTTAGTCCAAAAAAGTGGTTTTTACAAAATGTCTGTCTGTGCAGACGCCTAGAGCCTAAACTAACGGGCCGATTTTGACAAAATTAGGCATACATATTCAGAAAAATAATACCCTAAAAAAAGCCCGAAAAAATAATACCCTAAAAGCTAAATCGAGCAATGAAGTTTAACTCCAAATTTGGGATGCTACGCCCTAAAAACGTAAAAACGGAACCGTTTCCCGAAAACGGTTCCGACAATGTATTTTATATAGATACAAATCTAATGAAATATGTAAAATCGTAAAAGGATAAATTGTAATACAATACCAGCATCATATAAGATAGCTAACTTCCTATACAATAAATATGGAAATGATTGCCTGATTTAATTTCATGTTGAATTTATAAGAGTTTAACTAACAAATGTATGTTAAAAGTTAAAATTATCAATATCATGTAGTACATTTAAATATCAAATTATTATCTCTACATATCTTAATAAAAACAAATAGCGACTTTTGGCCGAAGATAGTTCTTATTAGATTAGTAAGTGTACAGTATAAAATAAAACGAAATATAATAAAATAATAATTCTGTGTAATAAGTCTCCATCCAAAAAAATCACATTTCCTCTTATAAACTCAGACAAACTTTCTCATATACGAGTTCATACTTAGCCCAGTGTTTTCCATTTATTAGTTTTCGTACGTACATATAATTATTATTGAACATTTCATCAAAATAAATCATAAAAAAAGTTCTCCTAGGTGGGTAATCGAACCCGGGCTCTCTCCGTCCGTAAAAGCTATTTCCTCAGGAACTAGATTTTTTCACGGAAAAAGGCTCATATTGTAAGCTTTGTATTTAACTGGACTACATTTTAGAACTTTATAATCAAAATCGACGGAACCGTTTTCGGGAAATATTCCCAAAAACGAATAAATTTTTTTTTTTCACGTTTTTCCAAAGTTTTCGGGAGATATTCCCCCAGATTTGGAGCTAAAATTCATTCCTCAATTACGCCTCGAGGTATGATTGCCTGAAAATATGCAAAATTTCGTCAAAATCGGCACTATACTTAAGGCTCCAAGCGTCTGCACAGACGACAGACAGACACATTTTAAAAACCACTTTTTTGGACTCGTTGTTTTTCTACGTGTAAAAATAAATTAAAATCACAAAATCAAAGTTTCGCGCTATTACAATACTTGCAATTTATAAGAGAAAGTAAAAAGTGAATAAATATAAAATAGTGTAACGTTGGAAGAACTGATATTGTTTTAGGAATTATTTGTTGCTGGCTGCTATGAAGATAGTACGTAGGTTTAAGGTAGAAGAGTATAATGTTTGGTTATATAGGTGCGTTAAAAAACACCTGTTCAAATCTAATATTGCCTTACTGTATTAGCATACACCAGCCAGACCATATTATCCAGCCTTATATGTTCATATATCACGAAATATTACCAAGAGCATAAAGTAATAACTTATTTTCAATTATATTCTAGATAATATTTTTATTAAAACATTAAATTACAAAAATAATACAGAAGGAGGTTTATAAAATATATACACAAAAGATTAAAAAAATAAATTCCAATTTTACTAAAAGGTATAATACATATTTGGTCTTGATTTAAAGAAAAGAAATAATTTTATTAAAGAAATGAGTTAAGATCAGTGTTGTTTACCATTAATGAAAATCACACACAATCTAAAGGCCGGGAGACACATACCCGCACCGGTATGAGGGCAGTGCTGTATTCTTAAGTCTGAAGTTATTCTATTTGAAACTAACGCAGCTGGTTTCGTTGAGACAAAATTTTTCTGAAGTGAGTTTAAGAGGAATAGAAGGGTCTAAATTTCCAAAGTGTAATTCTGTTTAATGGAGAATTAGATGAGAGGGAGTTTTTCCAATGGATGCAAGGTAAGGTACTTAAAATGTGGATTGTAACTTTTTTTACATAAAAGTGTGATATTCCTTTGTCCCAATGTACATTAGACTAAATATCCCTTTACATCGTAGTTATTTAGATAAAATGGGTCAGTCTTTTCTCTCCCATTTCGGAGAAAGAAAAGATTATTAGAAACAATGTTTTGTAAAAGTATGTAAAATCCACTCATTACATATCAATAATTACTGACCCATTTCATTGGAAATTTAAGATGACCTGGGCGTTTAAATTTGTTGGGCATAGTACTATCTGTCCAACTAGGCAAGTCATTACTATTTCCCACTCATTTACCCACCCAGGTCTTCTCAAATTTGCAATGAAGTAGGGGGTACCAAACTAAAAGAGTGCCGGTTAGGGTTAGTTTTGATATATTAATCACATTACTTAAAATCATAAAATATCGGTCCAAGACAACTCAGACTAACTTTCTCATATGATGTCGTGATGAATAAATCAAGACAATTATTTTTCGTTGAATCTTATATTAAAGACTAATCAAAATCTGACATATTACAAAATATATCAAAATAAAAACATTGCTTGGTAACAAATTAAATAAATTTCGCGCTCTTCGCGACATTCCAGGGGGAGAAACCTCAAAATGAATCCACAACAGAGTAGGTGCGAACCGTAGCAGCCCAATTCGCGATTCTTTGTCTTGCTTCTACAGCAGCTTGCCGAGTTGGCCTTCCAGTTGACGCAGTGGATGGTTTAGCTGGGTCTGTTGAAGCGTTAGCAGGTCCTGCTGAATCCACAAGTGACTGAGTTTTTTCACTATTTCTTCCTTCGGTCACTTCTAGCTCAAGGGGATACAAATGTGATATTGATCGATGGACGGTGGTTCTGTCGGCGAGCCGCACTCGAACTGATCGACAGATTCCATGTTGATCGTAGAAAAGCTCTTCCACTATTCCTGCCTTCCATCGTAATCTAGGAAGGTTAGATTTGATATGGACATAATCATTTACTTGAGGGCTTCCTGTACTTACGCGGGTTTGTCTGATTTTATATTCATACCGTTCTCGTAAGCTTGGTAAATATATGTCTGTCCATACCTTCCAGAAGTTAGATAGAACATCACTGTGGCGTGTCCAAAGGTCTCGAACTTCAGCCTGGCATACAGTTGGTAGAGATTCGGGATCAGGTGTGAATAAACCTCCTTCTAAGGGTCTTAAAAAATTATTAGGACAGAGAGGCAAATCAATGTCTGCACTATTTACATAAGTGAGAGGTCTAGAATTAATAACGTCTTCTACTTCTGTTAAAATGGTTTCCAATTCAGTAAAGGTGAG
>KZ651056.1:981001-1016860 GCA_001010745.2 Gerris buenoi | reverse complement strand
CCAAATATATATAATTTAGACAGGACAACTCGTGCTTTATTCAAGTTTTCATTTTCATTATTGTCTCTTTTATCTTAGTAGGCGATCCATTATTATTAATGAATTTTAATCAAATTAATTTGAGCAAATCCCAAAATACAAAATGAAATATCACCTTTAAAACTGTCATATCCCATAAATTGTCAATTATAATTCCACCTTGCACAAAAATTAAATATAAAGAGATCCATTTAATTCTCCATGAGTAAGATGAATAAAATATAAATATAAGACTGGACAACGAAACAAAAAGTAATACATAGCATACAATACAGCCAGCGTACAGGGTGGACGAAAATATAAAAATAAATAGCAATAGTAGTACATACTACTATAATAATTATATTTAGAATAAAAACCCTTTCAAATAAATTTTACAATACCGACATTGTTAAAATAAATCTAACAATGAAACTGACCATCTTAATAATTAACTATGTATTTATTTTAACTAGAGAATGAATAAGTAACAAATGATAAGAGAATTAATGGATTTGAAGATTTAAAGAAGAAGAAAATTATGTTGATTTTCATTAAGGGAGAAATCGTGAGGGAGGAGTATAGCTCGAAGTGGCTTCAATAGAGGGGGGACGGTAAGGGTCCCCCTTTAGGATGGCCAAGTGAATCCCTAGATAATAAGGGCGCCCTCTAGATTGTCAGAATGAATCCCTAGGAACCAGGTTAATGGATCCCCTCCAAGCCTGACCTCATCCTTTCAATCAAACCAAACACTTCATCTCCTAATAGCTCTCTTTTGTTTTACTTGTAAATATAATTATATCAGACCTTCTCCTAAATGGGGATCAAGTCCTAGAAATAATTCATTTTCAATAAATCTGATAAGGTTCAATTCCAATCAACATAAACGTTTTAAATTGTTAGCTCTTCGTTTATAGGTATTTAACTTAAATAAATACTAATACTAAAGAGAGGAAATCCAAGAATTCCATAGAACATTTATTACGAATATCATTTAAGATATTATTTTAAAAAAACTAGGGGGCTCCGCCCTCTACTCGCTTCGCTCGCTAACCCCCGAAAAGACGTCGTAGCGGCCGACATGGTATGAGAATGAGAAGGGATGAGTATAGTTATGGAATATGTGAAGAAAATAGGATAATGGATGAGGTGTAGTGGGGATGGACGCAACTACTATCTCCTTTCCTTTTCTCGCTGACATTTTAATATACTTACTCTCTGTCCCGCCTTACAGGCTTTTTTCTCTTCTTGGACGAATATAACATCGCCCTCACTCTGTCTACACGGTTAGTACTATGTCACTCTCAAGATCTCCCTTTTCTCCCCCGGACTCAAACCTCTTCTAGGGAGGTATCGCCTAACGCACTTCACACTCAGTGAAGTATGCCACTCTCACTTTGAACTCGTTTGTTTACAAACTTTTTTTAATAATATAGATAGATATTTTTGGGAAATTAAAGTCCATTGTGTACAGATATTTTTTGCTGTAACCAAACTGTAAAACAGGGACCACTAAAACATAATAAATTACAAATTGATAAACATTTTTCAAATTATTTGCAATCAAGCAATCATATTTTTTTATATAAATACAAATATTATCTACAATAGAAGTTTTTCCCTTATTTTTTATTATATTTTTATCCCAAAATTGAAAGATCACTTAGAAATTAATGGAAAGTATTAACTTATTTTATGAAATTATTAATCATTATTTGATTCCAGGTATCAAGTGGCCTAATATGAAACAGCTATGCGCGGTGGTTTTTACAATAGTATCCAGTGTGGCTGCTGATTCAGCTTTCTACCCTGGATTCAACACTGGAATACGAAATAGGTTCGATGGGTTCAACGCTCAAACACAAGTGATAGGAGGTCAAAGGATAAATCTTCAAGGAGGAATTCCACTAAATGCACAAGGAATTAATCAAATTGGATATCTACCAGCTCTTCAAACTAAAAATATATTTAACAACCAGTTATCAGGTCTACAAGGAAACGCTCAAAGACCCGGTGGGCTACTCAATAATCAAGGACTTCAAAATCTAGGAGCTCGTTTCAATCTCGGTACACTTCCTTTTCAACAAAATAGACCAATAAATCCGGCGTATAATTCCCAAGCGAATTTAGGTCAGGTAGCACAATCCTCATTAGATCGACTAAATCAAGCAAGGCAATTAGGTAACTTCATTGGAAGCGGAGTAGCCGCGGGTGTTGGCACCATTCCAAACAACCTGATTGGACTTAAAGCTAATTTTGGATCGATACCGATAAATGCAGCAATCCGGCAGCAACAACTTGCCCAAACCCAGATAATTTCGAGGGGTCAAAATCTTCAAGGATTAAACGGTATTGCTGGTAACGCTCTTCTTCAAACACAGCTCACCGGGGACTCTAACCGGAACAATCAATTAAATAAATCCCCGTTCAACCAAATTCCGATTAATAGTTTGCTCAATCCTTCGACGCCCTTTAACAATATCCGTAATCAAAATGCACAGCAAATTATAGCTAATTTAAACAAAAATTATTTAACACAAATGTCCAATGGTTTTAAAGGATCTGAAAATACTCTTATGGGAAACATAGGACAGTTACAAACTAATGTTGCATCCCAACTATCAAATCCCACGGCATTAAGTAATATTTTTAATCAATATACTAGAGTGAACCAAAATTCAATAGACAATGCGTTTTCGAGAATGTTTGCAACCGTCAATAAAGATGTCGCCGACTTTATTAACAGATTGAATACAGAAGTAGGTAATATAGCACAAATAATTAACAACAGCTTCTTGAAAGCTATCAATCAGCTGAATAATACACTGCTATCTAATTCTACGGCATCTTTAGGCAATTATCTCAATCACACAACACCGAATTTGATGAAAATCTCTTCAATAAACTCTTTCTCTAATTTTATTGAGGAATTTAATAAAGGTTTCACAAATGCTTTCAATGCGTGGATTAACCAAAAAGGAAACATCGGTAAACTTCCCTTCGATAATTGGTACTCACGTTTAGCGACTGCTCAACTTTCTCCAATTTTAAATAGTTTAGAGAAATTAAGTACAGGTATTGTAAATAACCATCCCCAATCAATGAGTAGTACAGCTAATGGCAGCCTGCCACATCCGATTTCAAACAATTACTCAGTTTCTACACCTAATTCAACTTTAGACAACATCATAAACACAACTGCTAATTCCACAAACCTTGAAAACCTTCCGGAGATATCTGCTATTTTATCAGATGATGGTAAACAATTAAGGGACTACCTTGTGAACATTAACTCGACACAAGATATCCTCTCCAAATGGGACGGCGTAGTAAAAGACAAAGGTAATACTTTCTCCTACAGTGTTAATTAATAATAAAATTTCCACTTTGACACCTTATCTTGTAAAACGACCCATTTATATTTTATATATTTTAAGAGGGAGCTCTTTATAAAGTGGACACTCGACAAAACTCGACCTTAAATTGTATATATTATGCAAGAAAAAAAGTAAAATATTTTACTGACACCAACACTTCAAAAGAATGAATTTTCTAAAAAAAAAAAAATTAAAAAAAGTGCTTTAAATCTCCATTACATTTGTTAACTATTCCTCACATATTAAGGTTTAACAACCGCATACTGTGATTTGTTTTAAATGAGTTCTTCAGTATGCATACTTAATTATAAAGGATATATCTTGGTAAAAATTCTATCATCAAAGATTGAGAGCAACATGCGTAATTTGTGTTTGTATAAAAATAATCAGGTTATTTTTAAAATAATGTTCATGGGCGCAATAAGATTCCTATCTTATCTGCAATGCTCTTCTTACCCGAAATTTCATTTCATTATTAAATTGAAAACATTTTAGACCATTTTCATGGACTAAAAGAGTCTATGACCATGAATAGAAGGTTCATTATCCAAAAATATACTAACAGTATTGACATTATAAGATTCACTATGATGTATTATGATAAATATTATAAATTTCGTCAAAAAGTTGCAGAATCGAACCCCAAAACAATTTATTCTGAGCCGTTGAAAAAAACTAAAACTGGTAAAACAATTACTCATAGCAATGTCTTCTTTTAGCAATCTATTCTTTATTATGTTTCAGCCAAAGGTACCAGATTGAATGTAACATCGTATGAAAAAAGAAGTCCATTCTGCATTTGTGACGGCGATTTATCATGCAATTGTTGTCTAACCCTGGATTTAGAAGTCATAAAAAAAGAAGGTCAATCAAAAACTATTAATTAATTATAGCTGGATTAATCTATTATAATTAAGTTATTTTAGAATTAATGTCTTAATACGTATATTTAAAGTTATGTCTTAACCAGTCTCAGCATTTAATTGATCCCTAATCTTAACACTGCAAAAAAACTAGATTAGAGAGCAGCCTTGATACGGGATATAATATAAATTGGTAAAGTTTTAATTCAATTCACACCGATATTTTAAACAAATCTGAGATACAAGCAATGAGTTCTAAACATCTCTCTTACCATATTATAAGAACTTATGACAAATCTCAACTGCTGCTTTAAGAATTTTTATTTCGAAACTGAATTTTTATTTACAGTTTAAAGTTTATAGAAAAAAAAGAAAGTTTTTAAAATATAGAATAATGAAACACGGAAAGGCTTTCAGCAAAGGGAATGTTTATTTTACAAAACTAGTTTTCAGCCTCTCGGCCATCATCAGTGCCTATAATAAGAGGTAAATATGAATACATAAGTACATAACGTAAATATGACTACATAAACGTAAAAGTAAATATGACTACATAAGTAGTAAGCTACCCTGCACCGTCCGCAATTCATAGAGTATCATGGCCCGGGATCGAACCCAGACCTCGAGTCACCTCAGGCTCACATCTTATTGACTATGTATCTAACAGGATGAATCTGATAGTTAGATCGAGAATGAATAAAACCCAACAAGAAATAGATCACAGAAATCTAACCACTCAAGAATTTAAAACAACAGACACATTATTCATTTTGATTGCATTTATATTTACTACGTAACCTCCAATTATACCGTCCTCACGAATGCTCTCTAGTAATGACAACAATAATGATAATGATTGAAGTCAATAATTATTTATTAAGTAAATATTTTCATCAATAATAAATAGGTTTCCATATATTTTCACAAATAATAAATATGCGCATATGTTTTAATTTGTTCATTTTAATTTTTTAGATAAATTTTAATTTTTTAAAATACATATATTTTAAATAACCTTCAAAATAATTTATTTTTATTTTCATTCAGTTTGTTTGGAAGCGGCAGCTCCAAAACCAGGCAATGGATCGCAGATATCAATAATAATGGACAATAAGAGACAAAACATCACTGAAACAAATGGTAAGCATGTTGTAGGTATAGCATGTTTTTTTTTTTTTGTTTTTTTGTCTAAATCAACAAGGGAAATTGCATTAAAACCTTAATTGCATCAGTAACCTTAATATAATCTGATCTAATAATGTGAGTCCGTCAGTTTTAAAGCGTCTTTTGAGGCCCCTTATGGTTTTATAAGTAAACATACACTATAAGCTTAAATTTTACTCTATTTGGCTAAAATGAAGGGATACTTTATTCAAACAGTTAATGAGTGGTTGTTTTGACTGATGTGTTGGTACTGGCTACATATTTTACAAACTTTTATGACAATCATCAAACAAGGTGGGGGGTAGACTGGTAGACTAGGGCTGTGTGAATAGAAGGATTACGGAAGAAACCACAAGGTAAGGTAAGGGATATGATGTTGGAACCCAGTTAAGGTATGGGGCCAGGTATAACATCTTTGTTTACAATTGCATAAAGCTAAACAATAATTTGTTATATTACTATAACTAAAATGATACCTTAGAACTACCAGACATTTAAAAAAAAACAAAAAAAACTGCCAATTAGTGTGGCACATAGCTTCCTCACATCCAATCATGTACTTCATTACTGTATTAACATTAAAATTATTGTTATATTACTATATTGTTATATTGGATATTGTCTAAAAACTATTAATAGTTTTAGCGTTCTTTAACACTTCGTAGCGGTATCGCTGTTGGTTTCACTAAAAAATTGTATAATTTGGAAAAAATGTTTGTCTCATTGAAAAGATGAAGTTTGATTTTTTCCCCGGCCTAAATTTCCAATTTTAAATTTGAAGTTCACGTTTGCGTGAGCGTTACGCGTGAACGCTTGGACAAATAACGTTGTCCAACGAACTCGTCCTGAGCATTAGTAAAATGAAAATGTATACCAAATTTCATCAAAATCGGTCAAGAATTACTCAAGTTATCGTCGGACGTTTCAAAATTCGCTTACACACAGACCGACAGACACAAGACCAAAAATGTTCCCTGATGTCTGAAACGGATTTCTGTCTTGGAATTTTTAATCGGAGACATAAAAGTTTTTCGTTCTCAAAAGTGAACACAATGCTTCCGTTACCTTCGGTAAGCTCGGAAGCAATATAATATATCCATATAATAATATATACCAATATTATTGGTTTTACAAGAGCAGAGTTATTAAAATTAGATTTTTCATTAAAATATACTAAATTTGTGTCTAGTTCAATAGCTCTTTGTCAAATTTCGTTATGTTCCTATTTCTTTGCCTTGGATCTCTTACTTTCACCCCTTACCTTGGTTCCTTCCGTAATTCTTCTTGACACAGCCCTAGACTACCCCCACAAGTACTATTAGTTTGTCATAAAAATTAGTAAAACATGTAGATTAATAGAGAATCTACTCTTAATATGTTAATATTCAATATGTGTAGTTTAATTTAATATAAAATTGTGGTGACAATATTGTTGTGCTACTTCCTAACCAACCTTATAGTCATAATAAAGAAATCGTATTGGAAATAATAAACATATTATGGTACAAGACAATTGATAGAATAAATTGTATGATAAAGTTTATAACTTTCTGTATGATAAATTGTATGAATAAGTGAAGTGTATGAATAATGAAGTGTATGATAAGTGTATGATAAAGTTTATAACTTTCTTCCCATTTTCAATTATCAAAATTATTTATTGGATCATACAACGAATATTTTTAATTATAAGATGGGTTATACGACGAACCACTAAATTGCAGTTTAACGATTCTAATTTCAGTTTCGAAGGCCAAAACATCAATATAAAAACCTAGCAGAGGTTGAAGGTTATTTATTTAGGACGGATAATGATATTAATTGGAATCGGGCTTCGACCTTTAGTGTCTAGTTAGTCAGAGCCATTTCTCAATTTTTCATATATTGGGGAATTTAATATCATCAAGCACTCAGCCAACCTTCAAAGTTTTATGAATACTAGAATTAAACCAATCTATTTTAGGGGGAAAAAATATTATAGATGTGTACCACAATTTAGCCACATTGGTTTAATCTAGAAAACAAAGATGTTTCGAAGTTTAATTCATACATAACACATGCTAATATATATTTTAGATTATTATTATAGTTAATGAAAAAAAAGTAAGAAGGAATTGCTGTCAAAAAGTCAACATTTTAAATTATGGTTACAGGTGAAAACAAACAGGTGAAATTCGATTTGGAAGATCTAGCAAATGGCAATTTAGAGATATCATCCAAATTATCAGCCAACAACACGACGCAGCAAGAATTCTGTTTATCAGCAATTCTCGACCTTTTAGGTGTCAGTTTCTCATCAATTCCTTTAGGATGCTACTTGCTATTAAACCAAACCATCAGTATAAGCGACTAGAAGAGAAAAGTACCTGAGGAAACTGACAATATGATTCCCTTCAAAGAAAATTAATTGTCACACCTGAATGAAAACGTAAATCTAGTCTCTAAAAGAAAAAGAGGTGCAAAAAATGTTGAAAAAAGATCACTCTAGGACAACATATTTTATTTAAAAGGTTTTTCTCACGTCAGCGAAAAATTTAGAAATTTACAAAATAATACCTGCTGTTATAGATGAATTTATGTCAATAATATTAGTAATAAAATAAATGTATTGTNCAAGATTTCCTACGGTGTCAAGAACCCCACCAACTACGTTCGTAACATCACCGAGAAGTCCATCCAAGAGCCCGGGAGATTTAGAACTTGGCAAACCAAGTAGTCCGTCTAATAATCCAGGTTGCTTACCTGGCACTCCAGTAAACTTTGGCGGTGATCCCAAGCTAAGTAAGCCACCCAATAAGCCAGCTTGTTTAGGTGCACCAAAACCACTATTAGGAGTTCCTGGGTTTGGTAAAGCAACTAGACCATTTTGAAGCCCAGCAAGACCATAAGGCGCATTTCTATCACTAGGTGGGTTTGGCCCAATAGGTCCATAAGGCATATTTCTGTCAGTGGGTTGATTAGGTCCATTAGGCGTATTCCTATCAGAGGGTTGGCTTGCCCCATTAGGTCCATAGGGCGTATTTCTATCAGTAGGTTGGTTTAGTCTAGTAGGTCCATTAGGCATATTCCTATCATATTGAATTTAGAAATAGTATGAAATGTATATGGAGGAGGTAGAAAGGATTGGAATTATATTATAATAGAAAATATTCTTATTTGTCTCATAATTTAATATTAGTATTACATATTTTTTGAAATTTAAGACGTAGTTTAACTTTAAAATGTTAAGCATGTAACAATGTTTTCTTTAAATAAAATGTTTTTTATTAATTGAATACAGTAATTATCTAATTTATTTGTATTAAAATAATTAAGAAAAATAAAATTATTATTAAAAGTTTTTATTTGCCTAACTATTACTTGGGGTATAAATTACATCCGTACATAAAAATTACAGCCGTATATAAAAACAAGTAAGGCGCGCTTCACGTAAGTACGTGAGGCGATATTCGCCGGTTTCTGTACGACTTAGTTAAAATTATCAAGTGTAATAATTGCATATTCTTTTTCTACACTTCAAGACTTTTAAATTTATGTATCCTGATGTCTGAAACGGATTTCTGTCTTGGAATTTTTAAAATCGGAGACGGATAATGATATTAATTGGAAGCGGGCTTCGACCTTTAGTGTCTAGTTAGTCAGAGCCATTTCTCAATTTTTCATATATTGGGGAATTTAATATCATCAAGCACTCAGCCAACCTTCAAAGTTTTATGAATACTAGAATTAAACCAATCTATTTTAGGGGGAAAAAATATTATAGATGTGTACCACAATTTAGCCACATTGGTTTAATCTAGAAAACAAAGATGTTTCGAANTGAACCTGTGCCAAATTTTGTGTTTCTAGCTATAGTAGTTTATGAATTGAAACAAGCCAACGGACAAACGACACCAACGGATAGACAGACGGATAGACGGACAGACAGGCCTTATATAAGGAGACGGAGTTATATAAGGTTTCTTTTTGTACTTTGTACAGAAACCTAAAAACTTAGGGCAGATCGAACTAATCGGAACCCAGAGAGAAGAGGTTAATCGTCTTGAATCCATGTTTCTTTAAATATGAGAAATGAATTATTGTAAAAAAATTCTTTGTCTTTTATTACTATTTCTTCAGTATTGGCTTCCCGATATTTTTTACAATCCAGTCAACTCAGAATAAAAATTAATAAATAAAGGAGGGTTTGGTCACTAAATTCTTGTAAAGTATGTGTTATTTATCTGGGTTTGAACCAGACATACATAATTTATTTATAATTTAGTTTCATGGGAACAAGTAGGTCATACTCTCCATCTTTGAACTATAATAATCCAATTGTTTGTTCGTAATACAAGAGTTTCAATTAGTTCCTCCACAAAACTAGTTTTCTAAGATTCACCTTGTTTAAGCATTGAGTAAACGTCTACCCAAGGGACTAATTTAGAAACTTTGTGAATTTCAAACTTTCATAAATTAGACTTTACGAAGTAAAACCCCATGACTAAAACTGTCTGTTTTCAAACTTTACTTAGAACTAGGAACCCAAGAAAATTTTAATGATTTAAAGTCGATATACGTTCTGTTAGATTCTCGTAAAAAACAATGCTTGAATGGAACAAAATGTTTATATCTAACCAGCGTTTCATTAAATTTAAAATTATATATTTCTTAAAAATAATAAACATTAACATCAATAGGAAGATAGAGTTTAGCATCGCATAGGAACTTATATTCAATTAGCTTAAATTTTTTGATGGTAGACATAAGTATCCTAGCACCAATTAAATTCCCTTAACACAGCCGACATTCCTGATGAACATCCTCATACCACTCTCACATACTTCGCAGATGGCAAATGAATTCTTCACGAATCTACATGTACATCTTCTGATCATATACTACAACATCTAATCCTTCTTGAAACCTGGCTGAAGAAATGAAGATTAAAGTAAATCAGAATGTGACATTTGCTCGGAGACATGATATATGCGAACGTAACCCTTAACCTAATCCCTATTCCTCATTCCAGCACAGTCAGCTTGGGTTACACCTTGATCTACGTTTAAATTCAAAAGACCGAAGCTAACCGTCGTTATAAAATTTAACACCCGCTCTTACATAACAAATTATACTTAGAACACATAACAAACTTCTCATAATATATAACACCATGATAAAACCCGTATGGACATATGGCATCGAATCATGAGGATGTACCAAGCGCTCTAACTCCTACCTAATCCAATTCCTTCGGTCTAAAATCCTCAGGAAAATAACTAATGCTCCCTTTTTTTGTTTTCAACCTCATCCACCTCCTCACTTACCTAGCCAGCTCCAGATATCAATCCTTTTACGATTTTTTATCCCATCATCATAATCCTTTAGTCCTCTCTTCTAATGCCTACCCGATGACTGAAAACGTAGTAGCCTCGCGATTTATTAAATTAATTTATAAAAAGGTATGCATATGCATAACTGGATAGTACTTTACGCAAGTCATCAATTGTGAGTGCTGTCACTGGACAGTTTCTCACATTATGATAACCATACCATTTATATTAAGAATCTATCTAGGTATATTAATAAAAAAAAGCTTTGTAAAGAAACGAGTTCAGTGAGAGTGATATAAAAAACTGTGTGAAAGAGCGCGATAGAAGAGAAGGGGGGTAGTCCGGGGGGAAAAGAGGGAGCTTGAGAGTGACAGAGAGAGGGTGATTAGAGGGGTAAAGGAGAACTTGAGAGTAGGTAAATAAGAAAGTCAGAGCGACAAGGAAAGGGATAGTAGTGCGTCTACCCCCACAACCTCTCCTAAACTATACTCACGCATCTTCACATCACCCTTCTCATTCCATAACTATGCACACATCTTGCAAAAAAAGATCGCTAAATCAGTCCTTCTCAGGACTTTCTCAACAGTCCTTTTCATTACTTTCTAAAGCTAACGTGATATTTTACAGCATGTATGTTTTTGTCATCATTGAAAGAAACATGAGATCAATTTTAATGCTTCACTCTAGAGTGCTTCGACGTGGCAGCGGCCTCTTTTCGGGGGTTGACGAGCGAAGCGAGTAGGGGGCGGAGCCCCCTAGTATTATTATTATTTATAACTCAGGATTAAAATTAGTGGGGTACGGTTTATTTAAAACTATATAGTTTAACTAACTAGTTTCGTGTAATTTATACAAATCTTCAGGGTTTAACTACAGGTAATAGACAATATATACTAAACTTAGAGTATAAACATATTGAATTTAGAAATAGTATGAAATGTATATGGAGGAGGTAGAAAGGATTGGAATTATATTATATTGTCGATTACCTGTAGTTAAATCCTGACGATGTGCATAAATTACACGAAACTAGTTAGTTAAACTGTGCAGTTTTTATTAAACTTTACCTTACTAATTCAACCAAAACTGTACCTTAAGATTCAAGCAGAATTGGAAGAGTAAGACACGAATATCATATAGAATAATAATTTGTACCAACATTATATATGCATCTACCTGAATGAAATGTGAGCAGAGAAAATATCAAAAAAACTTTAATTGATTGTGGATCTAATCTCACTAATTTTGTACAGTTACAATTTTTTTTTATAAATATTAGTATAGTATCGCATTGACTTAATTTTTCAATGTTCAACATATTGCGAAACATCCTATAGTTTAGAACGCTTAAAAGCAAATATGTATGATAAGCTTTAGGGATCAAATAAACAGTTGACAATGGATCGGTATCAAATGCTTTATATTATTATATAATTATTTAAATTTATACAATAGCATTACTGAAGATGACTTTTAGCTAAAAGTGTGCCGTCAAAGTTTTTACTGTAACAGCCAAAAGGAACAGCAGCGAAGTTCACGCCCAGTACAGTGATGTTAGCAGCTATACAGGTGGCAGATCGATCTTGACGATGTTTGTAAGACTGAAGAACTCCTTGGGCCAAACCGTTCCCAATGTTGAACACAGAGTACCCTGACGGGCGTAAAAAATAAATACAATTAAAGAACGAATATGTTACCTAAAATTGGAGTAAGCATAACTGTTATTTACACAAATTAAGATTAAATCTTGGATATTACCTATCAAATTTACAATGCCATTACTACGACCAATATCAAACAAGCTAAACAACTATAAATTTAATTGATTAAATAAAACTAAACTATACATTTTATTGGTCTATTGAAGTTAACATTCCGATAACGATACATAAAATAGTGGAAGTGAAATAAGATTTATAGAAAGAAACACTCTCTTTCAAAGACAACCAACTTTAAACAAAGAAAGAAAGATAAATAGGGCCAATAAAACATTAGGTACGTTATTTACATAAGTCACAATTATTGAAGCTTCATTGGTGTTTAAGTTAAACCACCAACTATGAACCTCTATTAGTCTGTTATAAAAATGAAGTCTAATAACCAAAAATCAAAATAATTAACTCAAAATAACTTTCTCATATCTCGGTCCCAGATCCCACAACACTTTTTGTTTTAGATTTTCAATCAAATTAAATTTAATTTCATCAATATCTCGTATTTAAATGGACTACATTTTAGAATTATTAAATCAAATCGTAAGAACCGTTTTCGATAAATATATTTTTCACGTTATTTCAGAGTTTTTGAGGAGTAGCTCCCCTACATTTGGAGCTAAAATTTATTTCTTTATTTCGCTTTGGGGTAGGTATAATTATGTCTGAACAATTATGAAAAATTTCGTCAAAATTGGTCCAGAAGTTTAGGCTCCACGCGGCTGCACAGACGGCAGGTATTTTTAAAAACAACTTTTTTGGACTTCAAAACTCCTTAAAAAGCTCAATATCACATTTTTGAGCATCAAAATTGTTCGTCTTTATATGAGAAAGTTAACAAGAGATTCACCACTTTTTTTTTCTTTTTTTTTATAAATGAAAAAATATAAACAGGATGAATTGTTAATATTATACCCTGCACGAAAGGTTTCAACTGCTGACGATAATTTTCTGATGCAATTGAGAAAACAAGTTCTTCCTGGCTTTGCACGTTGGCAGCTTCCACACACACTAAAATATAAATAATATAAAAGTTAAAATCATGATCTAAATATGTACTATTTAAAATATCAAGGTACAGGTATAACAAATTTAACTTACCCATCTTTAACAGTACAGAAAGGTCAAATGTAATACAGCAGCTGCAAGCTAATTTCTCACACTTACAAAAGGGTTCAGTTTTAGAAAAACTTGTATTGTCAAGGTTACTAGAATTACCTAAAATAGCAACATAGTTTTTAATATTCATAGGTTAGGAAAAATAATAACAAAATATTTTTATATCTAGGCTTTTTTTTAGCACCAAAGTAAGTATAATTACCTCCAGATGGTATAAAGCTTTGGAAGGTGTACCACAGATTATTGCTGCCTCTATCTTCAAGGTATTTGTGAATAATTTTTCCGTTATCCAAAATCATTCCGTGTTTAGCTTGGTTTGATCCAAGTAAGACAAAAACTGGATTTTTAACTAAATCAGTTACAGTAATCAAAATATTCCCTAGACCAAGAATCTGTCCAAGATTTCCTACGGTGTCAAGAACCCCACCAACTACGTTCGTAACATCACCGAGAAGTCCATCCAAGAGCCCGGGAGATTTAGAACTTGGCAAACCAAGTAGTCCGTCTAATAATCCAGGTTGCTTACCTGGCACTCCAGTAAACTTTGGCGGTGATCCCAAGCTAAGTAAGCCACCCAATAAGCCAGCTTGTTTAGGTGCACCAAAACCACTATTAGGAGTTCCTGGGTTTGGTAAAGCAACTAGACCATTTTGAAGCCCAGCAAGACCATAAGGCGCATTTCTATCACTAGGTGGGTTTGGCCCAATAGGTCCATAAGGCATATTTCTGTCAGTGGGTTGATTAAATCCATTAGGCGTATTCCTATCAGAGGGTTGGCTTGCCCCATTAGGTCCATAGGGCGTATTTCTATCAGTAGGTTGGTTTAGTCTAGTAGGTCCATTAGGCATATTCCTATCAGTGGGTTGGTTTTGCCCAGCAGGTCCATTTTTATCAGTAGGTTGATTTGCACCACCAGGTCCATACGGCGCATACCTATCAGTAGGCTGGTTTGCCCCATTAGGCGAATTCCTATCATTAGGTTGGTTTAGTCCAGCAGGTCCGTAGAGCGTATTTCTATCATCAGGTCGGTTGGGCCCAGCAGGTCCATAAGGCGAATTCTTATCGGTAGGTTGGTTTGGCCCAGCAGGTCCANTAGCTGAAAATAAAGGTTTGTTTGAAAACAGGTGAAAGAACACCTGTGAGAGAAACAGATAAGCGCAGAAGATTGGAACTTACAAGGGACCAACGCTTATCATGACCTACCATCCGACTTACATTAAAACCTTACTGGTAGTATTAGTACATATGTTGGTTTCGAAGATTACACGACAGACCAAAAGACAGAAACGAGACAAAAGATGTTTCCTGATGTCTGCAACGGATTTCTGTCTTGGAATTTTTGACTTGGAGACTCCGAAAGTAAAAATTAAGGTTGGATGTAAAAATGTTAAAAACTTCTTAATGTGAAATTAACTTAAAAAAATATTTTATTAGTAAAAAGTAAAATAACACGAAGTTGAAATCAATTTAAATTAAATCAAGTAATAACAGATAGATACTAATACATAAATCTTTTTGGTTTGTTAAGGCCATTAAATAAAATGTGACTCAATATTACGATTCTAATTATACCAATTCTAATTATTGTTTCAAAACATTTATTCGTCTTATTTTAATTATTATTACTATTTTGATAATTATTATTATTGTTATTTATAGGAGTCATTCTCGGTTGAGGTCTATAACTGCGAGGTGTTAATTTTCTCTCATTAAATAGAGAAAATTTTCCTTTTTAGGATTCCTTATTCGAATGTTTGTTAAACCTTATAAACCTTTAATATATTTGCAAAGCTAGATTAATCATAAACCGTTAAACGAATTCTCCGGCAGATAAAGAACAAATTATAAACATTTCTCTGATAATTAAAGTATTTCTTGCAACGACAATGATTATATATTCCTAATAACAAACTGGCATAATATTTGAAGTTTTGATTTAATAAAAGTCCAGTCATGTACCATGACTTAATGAGCGAATTTTCAAAAAAAATCTGCTTATTATTGGCTTATGATAATGTAGGAAAATTTTAGTTTAGAGTTTGCATGGGCAAAAAAATTTTTTACCAAAATTTTTTTTGGTACACACGGGTACGGGGTACAAAAGTCAAAATAGTATTTTCACTTAAAGATGGAAATCGTTGGAAAACTCTTTAAGAGTACAGTAAATGTTGATATGTACAATTTTATGTATGTATTTTCATTTAAAAGAGGGAGAAAAACATGTTTTTATGCTATTTTNAGGCATATTTTTATCGGTAGGTTGGTTTGGGCCATTAGGTCCATAAGGCGAATTTATATCTGTAGGTTGGTTTGGCCAACCAGATCCATAAGGCCAATCTTTGCCAGTAGGTTGGTTTTGCCCAGAAGGTCCATTAGGAAAATTCCTATCATGTAAATGTTGACTGGAAGCCTTGCAAGGACACATTGGCGTATTGTAATATGTTGTGGGTCCTGCTGATTCTGATTGTGTGTATGTTGATGTTAGTTTATTAGGTTGACCAAGAGTATTTCTAGAGTCAGTTTCGGTATTGAATGTTTTTTCATTACTTTTCTCATTATATCCATAAGCTGGTTTAATTGGAATATTATTCCAGTTTCCTTCGGCAATATTAGGGAATGATCCTGAGCAGGAAGACAGGAGCCCAACGACAACAAATATCCAAATTTGTGTCATCTTCTATCCTGAAACAATACGGATGAAATATATTTTAAATAGGGATATTTTATAATAAATGTTTTATAACGCCTTTATGTTTATGAAAACGGTTTGAAATTATTATGATTATGGTTTAAGGGATAATTAAGAAATTTATAATAATAATTTATATTACTTTTATTATCAGTCTAACCTAAAATAATTTTTAATAAAATAAAAATTACCAAGTGCAGTTTATTTTAACATTATTTAAGAAATGAGAATATACAATAAATAAAAATAATAATACATCAATAAGTAGAGATATTAGGATTTTATCCAAAAACTCAATAGATGTGTTTGTGTGTGTATATTAACTCCTGTGTGTCTAATATAAAGAAACTTGCAGGATACGAGGAAGCTATGTGCCACACTAATTGGCAGACTATTTTAAAATCTATAAAGGTGGAAATACGCATGCCGTTAAATTGAACAAGTAGCTTGCATACTAAAAGAGGGTATTTGCCAGTATCTGGCATGCTAAGGATTTTGATTAAGTTATTATCTGCTTGCTTGTCAACAACAGGCATGCAACATTTACACATGCAAGTAGCTGGCATGTTTTTGTTCGAGCTACAGGCATGTGTATCTCTGCCTTAAATATTGTTTTTACGCAAACCGCGAACACAAGTATCAAATAATCAATACTTAATGTGCACAGGCGGTTGAAATTAATTTGCGGTCTAGAATCGACAAAGTAGCCAAATTTCTCAAACCTCAGGTGAATACTTCTACAGATATAGCTGAAAATAAAGGTTTGTTTGAAAACAGGTGAAAGAACACCTGTGAGAGAAAGAGATAAGCGCAGAAGATTGGAACTTACAAGGGACCAACGCTTATCATGACCTACCATCCGACTTACATTAAAACCTTACTGGTAGTATTAGTACATATGTTGGTTTCGAAGATTACACGACAGACCAAAAGACAGAAACGAGACAAAAGATGTTTCCTGATGTCTGCAACGGATTTCTGTCTTGGAATTTTTGACTTGGAGACTCCGAAAGTAAAAATTAAGGTTGGATGTAAAAATGTTAAAAACTTCTTAATGTGAAATTAACTTAAAAAAATATTTTATTAGTAAAAAGTAAAATAACACGAAGTTGAAATCAATTTAAATTAAATCAAGTAATAACAGATAGATACTAATACATAAATCTTTTTGGTTTGTTAAGGCCATTAAATAAAATGTGACTCAATATTACGATTCTAATTATACCAATTCTAATTATTGTTTCAAAACATTTATTCGTCTTATTTTAATTATTATTACTATTTTGATAATTATTATTATTGTTATATATAGGAGTCATTCTCGGTTGAGGTCTATAACTGCGAGGTGTTAATTTTCTCTCATTAAATAGAGAAAATTTTCCTTTTTAGGATTCCTTATTCGAATGTTTGTTAAACCTTATAAACCTTTAATATATTTGCAAAGCTAGATTAATCATAAACCGTTAAACGAATTCTCCGGCAGATAAAGAACAAATTATAAACATTTCTCTGATAATTAAAGTATTTCTTGCAACGACAATGATTATATATTCCTAATAACAAACTGGCATAATATTTGAAGTTTTGATTTAATTAAAGTCCAGTCATGTACCATGGGNCCCCCCCTCTACCGGAGGTACCCCCTCCTCCTCACTGGTGATGGTGGCCCCCCCCTACAAAAATTCATATGGGCGCCCATGTCATGTACCATGACTTAATGAGCGAATTTTCAAAAAAATCTGCTTATTATTGGCTTATGATAATGTAGGAAAATTTTAGTTTAGAGTTTGCATGGGCAAAAAAATTTTTTACCAACATTTTTTTTGGTACACACGGGTACGGGGTACAAAAGTCAAAATAGTATTTTCACTTAAAGATGGAAATCGTTGGAAAACTCTTTAAGAGTACAGTAAATGTTGATATGTACAATTTTATGTATGTATTTTCATTTAAAAGAGGGAGAAAAACATGTTTTTATGCTATTTTTGATCCTAAATGGTCAAAATTTGACCCCTAAATAAACTCCAAAAATTCTGGCCAACGAACTCATCCTTTCTTTAGATATTATTGACATTTTAAAATTTGTTTGAAATTTTTAAGTGCATCCTAAGGGGAGATATCGTCTGGAGTGACACATATATACATTATACATACATACATACATATATACATACATACATAAAAAAAGTGTTACATTTTAGGAATCGATTCAGAATGGTCTGAAACGGACTTCCATGAAAAAAAAAATTCATAACAAAATTTTGAGCCATTGCAATAGATTTGCAAAATTCGCTAAAAACGATTCTGGATTAAATCATCACTTATTTAATAATATTAAGATATTTCGTAACAATTATTAATTTGTACTTACCTAAAGCCATAGGCAGAGAAGAATCGAATGCCAAAATACAATCAATAACAATCCTTATATACTAGTTAGCATTCAATTGTAAATCAATGGGAAAAAAAAAATCATAAATCATTTAATTAGATCAAATAAAAAATTTCAGTTAACTATCGTAAGAATAAATTAACGAGTAGTTCCCTTCTTAATTTTATTCTAATACCCAAATAAACGCCTACAAATAATAACAAATAAATAACCATTAAAAAGATTCGTAAAATAAAGTCTGTAATGGTAAATAAAAATTGAAACAATTAAAATCAAAACAAAACTGCAGAGTAATTAGGAGAGCGATATAATTAGTATTCAAAATTCATTATAAATTTTGAAGATGATTTATTAAACTAACTACTTAAGCATATGTTTAAATATTTATTTGTTAGGATATTTTTTTTTAATTTTACGTATTAGTAATTGTCATTGTTTTGTGTACTATAATTATTATTATAAATCTGTAATTAACACATTCACCTTCGGTGTACTACAGTTGTTACAAATTTGATGCGCAAATGATTCAAAATACAATAAATTTCTCCACAGAGAATACTTTTAACAATAATACGGGTCAAATTGGAAAAATATGAAACAATATATTAGACAATTACATTTATTTTACAATATCAATAGACCCAGTAGTTAGGACTCGAGTCTCCTCAGACAACAGACAAGATTTATTTTTAAGAACCACTTTTTTGGAATCAAGATACCTCAAAACCGGTAAATCAATCAAAATCTCAAATCGCCAGTCACAGAACATACATACAGTAAAAACGGCTAATGTGGACTTTCGCGGAAAGTGACCACCTGCTAATGTGGAACAGTCCCTGAGAAAAAATTCATTAGTTTCTTATTAGGGTAGGGTGCCACTTTTTCTTGAACCTTTCAGTGGTCACTTTATGAAGGTTTAATCAATTTAGCAAAATTTAATGAGCGATGTGCGCAGATGGTTGTAATTTTTATAACTGTGCGTTATATTCGCCAAGAAATTAAAATTTCTTAAAAATTATATGGGTACTTTTGAAGTTATAGGTGTAAATAGAGATGTGAAAAAAACTTTTTTTTATCTGGTGACTTTTTTTTTTTTAATTTATTTGAATTGAATATCGCAACTACATTACCACATGCTATAAGCAAGAAAGATGACATAAGTTGGATATTGACTTGTTACACGTGATGTGGGAAACTGCCCATTGACAGTACTCACAAATAACCCGAAACACAACAAAAAAAAGGCTCATTGACACGGTACCAAAAAATGTTCCCTGTTGTCTGAAATAGAGTTAAGCTTTAGCATTTTTTAAATCGGAGACATAAAAGTTATTCGTTCATCAGAACGATCCCACAGCTTCCATTACCTTCGGTAAGCTCGTAAGCAATACAGAACTTTCATTAAATGATAAAAAAAAAGTATTTTCTAAACGTAAAATAACTTATATAAGCTACTTCCAAGATAAGTAGCTTATAAGTAAAAGAGACTATATTCCTTTCAGACTTGGCTCTTATAATAAAAATTGGGTTGTATTTGGACCAGAGAAGCAATTATGATAAGTCTCCAAAATGTGATTGGAGTCTTACTTTTCCATTTAAACAGAGGAGAAGAGGAGGAAAAATTAATTATATCGTATTGTCCAATAACAGGATTCTATTGGGGCAGTTATGCAAATATTTCAACTAAAAGTAAAACTAAAGTAATTCCGTAGTATGAATATTACCAAAAACTTAAAAATGAATTTCTAATTGATTGTACAAGGTACAGGTACTATTTGAGTAGTTTAAAATTATAAGTGATAATTTAATTAGCGAGTAGAATAACTCTACCCTTATCTTCACCATGTAATAACTTATTTACTAATAAGTATATTTTTCATATTTGACAGTATTTTTGCTTTTACTTTGCATTTTGATTTTGACATTGTTATGGAAAAGAAAATTACTTATGCCAGTCAATGTAGAACAGTCGATGCAGTAAAGTTTAAATAGAATGGTTTATTGAAAAAACTATATGGATAATTTTATCGTAGATGTTACATTTTTATGGCGACCGTGAAGAAAAGGAACTTGTTATAGAGCTAATAAGAACTGGGCACTGTTAAAGTAATTACAGGCCCAAGACCTTAGAAAAAGAAGTACGAGTAAGTTTTGAAACAAAATTTTGAAGGTTTTGAAGTCTTTGAAGAATGGATGGAGCTTTACAAAGGCGGAGAAGACACTTATTGTGGAATTAGACGGAACAACTTCACAAAGGTGCAACTCTCAACAAAGATAAAACTCTTGACCCGCAGATTGTCGGAACTTGATACCATCCAAAAGAAGGTTATAGATATGATGCTGGTTCTCCAACCGGCATTATATCTTCTTCACTCATGTCTCCACATGAGTGAAGAAGACATCACGAAGGAAGTAAATTATGACTATGAGGAGAGGTATTTTCAATGTAAGCATAAAGTAGATGAGTTACCGTGTGCCAGACAGTACTGTCGCAGATTTGGGAAATGGCTCCTACGTCTGGCTCTCGTAAAATAAGGCTTCCCCGGATTGAACTTAAGAAATTCAGCCTAGAGATTAGGAATTGGTTAGAGTTTTGGAGTGGTTTCAAGGGGATTCATAATGACCCAGAGTTAAAAGACGAGGAAAAATTCCACTACTTGTCATTACCTCTTAAGAAAGGGACTAGGGCAAGAGAAGTGGTAGAGAGTTACCCGCCAACAGGGGAAAACTATAGGGGAGCTTTGGAAAGCCTGAAGGCCAGGTTTGGGGAGGAGGAGCTACTAATAAGGCACGCTTAGAGCTTGGCAGAGAGCAGTAGCGCTTACGCAGGCACAACAGTTATTTAACCAAAATGAGAGTCCCCATACAACACCAGGGGACACAGTTAGTAAATTGACTAAGCTAATACAGTTTGCACGGATAGAGGTAGAGAGCGAACATCGCATTTAGCTTGCAATAACAGGGTTTACTTCAGCAAGTGATAAGGTAGCAAGCGCTAAAAATGAGCGAAAGCGCCTAGTAAAATCAAAGAACACCGATATTGTCCAGTCTACAGCTTCAGCCTTGCTAGCACCAGAAGAGGCTAAAGAGTTTAGGAAGGCTGAAGGTAAGAGCACTGATAACAAAGTTGAAAAGTGCATTTATTGTTTAAAAACATCACACGATAGTAACATGTGTGTGAAGGCAAAAAATCTATCACTTGCTGAGCGAAAACAGGTTGTGGCTAAGGGTCGATATTGTTTTCGATGTTTAAAGCCTTTTCACATTGCGAAGTTCTGCAAAAGTGTTGTACCAATGGAGTTCCTAGAAGTGTGGGGTATAACGAAAAGTCAGAAACTAGCAATTTAAATAATATTCCTTTAGAAGGAGATGTTTATTTGCAAACGATAAAAAATTTGGTTAAAGGAATTGATGGAGATCAGGTTGTAAGAGCGATTCTGGATTCGGGCTCACATAGGTCTTATATAACTCGAGCCTTAGTTCAAAAGCTAGGGTTAACACCACTAGGTGAAGAGTCTATGAGTCACATTCTCTTTGGAGGGCTTGAACAAAAGGAGAATCGTAGATCCTTTAGAATTGAGGCCAGAGGCATTGAGTCGGGTGCAAAATATCATTGGTTAAATGTTCTTAACCAGGTTAAAATATGTAATCCTGTTCCGGCTGTAGAAGATAGGAAACTAATTAGGGAACTGGAAATTAAAAACATTGTTTTGAGTGACATTTGGGCATCAGGAGAACCAAATGATACGTTAATAGGAGCCAATGAGCTAGGAAATATATTAAGCAAGATACTCTGTACAAATTATCTCTGGGGCATCCTGATTGAAATCCTATAAAGTCCCCGAAAAAAAAGTGCGCAAGCCGCCATCTTAGAAAATAGCGGCCAAAATACCATTTTTTTGCATCTACTAGCTTAACTATTAGGTTTAGGAAAAAAATGTCCAAGTAAAAATTGTTAATTATTTAATAATCGATAAATTTTGTTCTTATAGTTTTCTCTCTCTGACTAACCGTGGAGGTGTAAAAAGCCTTTAAAGTTTTGGTTCTTGGGAATGTTAGCATATTTTTGGGAATATTTAAAACTTTAGTGCAATGGACTTGTAAGTATAGGGCAGCGGATGCGCTGGCGCTGGTTGGAATGATCAATTCCTGGAGGGCGATTCTGTAACTTTTTTTATATATATCCACAGTGACGTTATGTATCAAACCTCGCTATATATCAAGGTGTTGTTATATAATGTAGTGAATCTGTAAAGTGATGCCAGCGCTGTATGTGGCCGTATACTGAACTGCGGATTGACAGCGATCTTTTTATTGGCCATTTTATAGTTATTTCAGTAAATTTTATTCAATGATTGATGGATTTTAAAGGTGTATAAAAACAAAAATAAAAAACTAGTTGATTTTCATTTCTTTTATCTTTTTAAATCGTTTAATGAAATTATATAATTTAATAAGATAAGATCATTTAATAAAATAAAATAATTTAAAATTAATTTCTTTTATCTATAAAACTTAAAATTTTAAAGGAGGTGTTTAATTTTAACAACTTTTGTCGAAGAAAATAGTTAAAAGTGTTAAATTGTTAAAATGTGTGTGTTAAAATAGTAAAAGTGAATGAAAACATCAATAATGGCGTCACTTTGTTTTGGTTTTTAGCATTTGATATATAACAACATAACCTGACGAATTATATCAACAACAATTTCGAGTTGCTATTTATCAAACCTTATATATCAATTTCTCCTTATATAACAACAGACAAAAGTTACAGATTCACTTGACAGGTTGCGCGCGCATCTTCATATCAACTTTTTGATATATAACAACATGAAAAGGGAGGTTTCAAAGTTACAGAATCGCCCTCCAGGTCACGTGTTGTTTAGGTATTATATTATTATATTTGTAATATCTAACTTTATTCAGACTTACACTCTTTCGGTAACCATACAGATTTAATACAAATGGTTCTCCGGCAGATAGAATGTCTTCTTTAGAGGCTGAGCTAAGGGCAGATTAAACACTGTTACTGTAGCTCAGGTCTGGAGTGTTCTTGAGGGTTGCAATTCATTTGATTTTATTCTGATTATGATTATATACTCCTGATGTGGTGCCACACTCCCAGACGCAGCATGTGCAAAAAGAAGAACATCACAGATTTCACCTAGGGCTTCTTTTTGCCAAGATATATGTTGAGCACTTTCAGGTTGCGAATATTATGATAGAAGGATATTGAGTCATGCCTATCTTTGATGTAAGCAGAAGCTGAAATAGTAGGCCGGTGCCCTGGCCAATAACGACAACTTTATAACCTGCTGTATCCAATGGCCTGGCTGGTCCTTGCTCTATCAATGGCTGTTGAAATAATGATACAGTCAGCCAAGCTGAATCGGAAGCTTGGCTAACTGTAATATTTGATTTCCTGAAAAGACTGATTAAAATATCTATACTTTGTTTCTTATTGCTGATATATGATAAAAAGTCTGCCTGCGTTGTTATTGTACTTTATTTTAATGTTTGCGGAAGTTCTCTTAACTGCCTTCTTTTCTGTTCACAAATCTTAATAATTGGTTGGTTTGGGTAGCCATGAAATACGATAGTAAAGTCATCTCTATACTGTGACTTCACATACGATTCATAGCTCGTGAACACTTCCTCATAAATTGGTGGTCGTGGCCATATGATACTGTGAAGTAAGAGACCACCATCAATGCAGACCAAGAGACCACCACGTCAATGCAGTCACTGGGTAAAGAAGCAGAGTCTTTATATTTAATAATTTGGACTAGTTATGAATTTCTAGTTTTTCTACTCCTACCACCTTTGTCCAGACTTCGACGCTGATAGTAACTTGGCGCTGTCAACGCGCAATATGTAAATTCCCCTCGATGGGCGCTGAGCAGAAGAAAATTACCAGCGTTGAGATATAAATGGTCATTTTGTGCCTCTCTGGTATGCCAGAGAGAGAAAACTAGAAGAACAAAATATATAGATAATTACATAATAAACAATTTTTACTTGAATTTTTTTTTCCTAAACCTAATAGTTAGGCTAGTAGAAGCTAAAAATTGTATTTTGGCCGCTATTTTCCAAGATGGAGGCTTGAGCACAACTTTTTTTCGGGGACTTTATAGGATTTCAATCAGGATGCCCCAGAAATAATTTGTACAAAGTCTCTTGCTTGTATGACAATTTTTTTTTTCAAAAACCTAAAATGACTGGTCTATAGGTGAAATATTTATTTTCAAATTAACTAATTGTTAATTTTACTCACCTTTAATGATCCACAATCAAATTATTCAAAAGTATCAAAGGTGCAAACGAAAGAATAATCTTCAACTGAGATAAATTATAATCTTCTGAGCCCATGGCTTTCTCTCATGCATGTATAAACTTTTTTTTAACACATATCAATTTGAAACTTCCTGATTTTGAAGAAAATTGAATGGTTTGTTTTAATGATTTTACGGATTGTCCTGTAATTTTATCAAAATTCTGAGCACATTTAATATTAAATTTAAATAAATGTGATCCCAAAGGATATTAAAAGTGTATTTGTTTGGACCTGTTTCAATGTGACCCCACAGAGATCCAAAAGTGTATTTGTTTAAACCTGTTTCAATGTGACCATTGTATTTGTTTGGACCTGTTTCAATGTGACCCCACAGAGAGCCAAAAGTGTATTTGTTTAAACCTTGTAGCCTACCTCTTCTAAGAATAGTCTCGTCCAAGAGGTAGGTGACTAGCAAAACTTACCTCAACTACCTCAGTGGTGTGAGTTGGGTAGGGTTTGGACAAAAAAAAAAAAAAAAAAAAAAAAACCTTTACGATAATAAGATACTATAAGAACAGGAGAAGAAGACAAAATTCTTTAAACACAAATCGAAAACTATTACTTGCATCTGACGACAATTAAACAAATACAAATCAAGTAATATTTCAGGTAAGCTAACATTAAATCATAACTATGACATTAAAGTCGATAAAGTGTACTATAATTTAAATAATAAAATAAATAAATAAATAAAATAATAAAACTGATAGTCAGTACTAATAAAATCCTGATTACAAAGGGTAATTAAACCTTATAATGTAGGGTCATGTGATTCAATGTGACCCTACAGGGAATTGAAGGTGTATTTGTTTGAACCTGTTTCAATAAGACCCCACATGGAGTTGATCCCCAAAAGTGGATTTTTGGCCTTGTTTTATTGTGACCCTTCAAGATCGAAACAGGTCCAAACAAATACACTTTCATTTCCCAGTGGGATCATATTACTTAAGTACTTAGGTGATATTATCAATAATAATAGGACACTATTTGTCACTCTAATTGGTAGAACTAATTTTCTAATTTATTAGAAGAAGTAGAAAGTATACTTTGTGCAAAAAGAAAAATATAAAGGTAATATAATTTTAAAGACGTAACAGAATAAGGCATTAAATAAAATTACAAACAAATTATTTCGTTCAAAGCGTTTATTTTAGTATAAACACTATATCTCACTGAAGCCAAACTCTGGCGTTGAGTGAGCCATTAGACAAGCTGTAACAGCCGAAAGGTACAGCAGCGAAGTTGAGTCCAAGAACAGAAATATTAGCTGCACCACAAATGGCCGAGCGGTCTTGTGGATGCCTGTAGGCTTGAAGAACTCCTTGGAACGTGCCGTTACCCATGTTGAATACGGCGTAACCTCCACCTAGCACATATTAAAAGGAGGGGGGATTAAATAAATAATACAATATTAGTTCGTAAAAGTACATCATCATTAAAGTACGTGACAGGAAGCGAATAAGCTATGTCACACTAATTGGCAGTCTATTTTACTGTTAATTCAGTTATAATCAAATCACGTATAATACGAGTAACAATAGAGTTACTACTTGAAAAAAAAACTTGAGCAACTTTAACAACTCTGAAACCAAGGTCCAAACCCCGACGTGAGTTGGAATCCCGGAGGGGTCAGACATGTTTCACACTGATGATCTCATCAAGTATATAAGTAAAGTGGTTGGATAACCCCCCCGATCTGTAATAACCCATCGAGCTGTCGAACGGGACTAAAATCCAAAAAAAAAATAATAGAGGAACAACAGCTGGGGCCTGATATTAAACAGCTTTATCAACTAGAAAACTCCATTAGCCATATTATATGCATGTGACTTCCACTTGACACTTGAACTTTACACTAAAGTTAAAAAGCTACCCGTTCATATCACGATGGCGAGGACCGAATATATTGGAGTTGATAAGATATTAGAAAAACAGGAGGTATTGTTTCTCGTATATGTTATAGTTCCCAAATAATAATAGATAAGATAATTTTATACCATTCATCGCGGGAAGCATTGTTTCTGTCAAGTTATCCTCTTCTGAGAAAATGGAGAAGACAAGCCCAACTTGGCCTTCCTCGCTATTAGCTTGCATACACACTGAAAGAACGAAAAAATTATGAAATTGTATTAAAAAAAAAATTGCACTCATTTTTGAGAAATTTCAATTTTCAAAATCAATTTCATTTACCTTCCTTCCTCACCACGTTTAGGTCAAAAGTAATACAGCAACTGCACGCTAATCCCTCACAAAGGCAGAAGGGGTCGGTTTTGGCAAAACTCGTCTCTACCAAAGTTTCATCATCTAAAAAGTTATAAATATTTTTCTATTAAAAAAAGTAAGAAATTTGTAGATATATATTAATTCTTAATGCCGAATATATCAAATAAATGATCTGTAACTTTATATTTACCACTCTCTTTCACCATTTCTTCAAAGGTATCCCAGAGTTCTCCATGGTTATTATTACGAAGATACCTTAAAAGGATTCTGCCTTTGTCCATAATTCTTCCGTTGCTTACAGTATGAGAACCAATTAATTTGTAAATTGGTTGATTTATAAGATTAGTTACGGTAGTCAGAATGTTTTCACCTTCAATTGCTCCTGACGATACCTGTCTAAATCTTCCATATATATGCCCCTTCTTATTAACGCCAGGTTGATTAATATTATTGTAATGAATCCTACTAATACGTCTATACCCTCCATGGGTCAATCCATTAGGGTCATATGCTGGGCCGGTAGGTCTAGTAGAACCAGACAATCCATTGCCACCATTAGGGCTAGATAGTCCATTTCCAACAATAGGTCTTTTAATACCAGATGGTCCTTTAGGCTTCGATGGACCTTGAGAAACATCAGATCCAGTAAGTCCAGTTTCCTGTCCATTTGGTTTATTAGGTTCTAGAGGACTAGGTTGTCCATTAGGTCCTACAGGGCCGTTATTAGAGCCTAGCTGTTGCCCATTAGGGCCATAAGATCCTTGAGGACCAAAAGGTCCATTAGAGCCTGATTGTTGTCCATTCGGGCCTTTAGGCCCTAAGGGTTCCTTAAGGCCGCTAGACCCTGGTTGTTGTCCGTTAGGTCCTTGTGGTCCAAAAGGTCCAGAAGGTCCTTGAGAACCGTTAGAGCCTAGTTGCTGTCCGTTAGGTCGTTGAAAGTCAAATGGTCCGTTGGGGCCTAGTTGTTTCCCATTAGGTCCTTGAGTACCGTTAGGGCCTGGCTGTTGTCCATTAGTTCCTTGAGGACCGATAGAGCCTAGTTGTTGTCCATGCGGGCCGTTAGAACCCGGTTGTTGACCTTTAGGTCCTTGTTGACCAAAAGGTCCGGTAGGTCCTTGACTACCGTTAGAGCCTGGTTGTTGTCCATTCGGGCCGTTAGCGCCTGGTTTTTGTCCGGTAGGTCCATAAGGGCCGTTCGAACCTGGAAGTTGACCATTAGGACCTTTAGCTCCAAATGGTCCATTGGGGCTGTTAGGGCCTGGTTGTTGTCCGTTAGGCCCTTGAGGGCCAAAAGGTCCGTTGGGGCTTTGAGGGCTAAAAGGTCCATTCGGGCCGTAAGAGCCTGGTTGTTGTCCATTCGGGCCGCTCGACCCAGGTTGCTGTCCGTTAGGTCCTTTTGGTCCAAAAGGTCCGTTGAGGCTTTGAGGACCGTTAGAGCCTGGTTGTTGTCCGTTAGGTCCTTGAGGGCCAAAAGGTCCGTTAGGGCTTTGAGGGCCGTTAGAGCCTGGTTGTTGTCCGTTAGGTCCTTGAGGGCCAAAAGGTCCGATAAAGCCTGGTTGTTGTCCATTCGGGCCGGTAGTTCCTGGTTGTTGTTCATTAGGTCCTTGAGGGCCAAAAGGTCCGTTTGGTTTTTGATGACCATTAGTTCCTAGTTGATGTCCATTTGGGCTTTGAGGACCAAATGGTCCGTTAGGGCTTTGGGTTCCTTGAGGACCTGGTTGTTGTCCATTAGGGCCTTGTGGATCATAAGGTTTATTAGGTCCTTGAGGACCGATAGAGCTTGGTTGTTGTCCGTTAGGTCCTTGTGGTCCAAAAGGTCCAGTAGTGCCTTGAGGGCCGTTAGAACCTGGTTGTTGTCCGTTAGGTCCTTGTGGTCCAAAAGGTCCAGAAGGTCCTTGAGAACCGTTAGAGCCTAGTTGCTGTCTGTTAGGTCGTTGAAGGTCAAATGGTCCGTTAGGGCCTGGCTGTTGTCCATTAGTTCCTTGAGGACCGATAGAGCCTAGTTGTTGTCCATGCGGGCCGTTAGAACCCGGTTGTTGACCGTTAGGTCCTTGTTGACCAAAAGGTCCGGTAGGTCCTTGACTACCGTTAGAGCCTGGTTGTTGTCCATTCGGGCCGTTAGCGCCTGGTTTTTGTCCGGTAGGTCCATTAGGGCCGTTCGAACCTGGAAGTTGACCATTAGGACCTTTAGGTCCAAATGGTCCATTGGGGCTGATGGGGCCTGGTTGTTGTCCGTTAGGCCCTTGAGGGCCAAAAGGTCCGTTGGGGCTTTGAGGACCGTTAGAGCCTGGCTGTTGTCCGTTAGGTCCTTGAGGGCCAAAAGGTCCGTTAGGTCCTTGAGGGCTAAAAGGTCCATTCGGGCCGTAAGAGCCTGGTTGTTGTCCATTCGGGCCGCTCGACCCAGGTTGCTGTCCGTTAGGTCCTTGTGGTCCAAAAGGTCCGTTGGGGCTTTGAGGACTTTTAGAGCCTGGTTGTTGTCCGTTAGGTCCTTGAGGGCCAAAAGGTCCGTTTGGTTTTTGAGGACCGTTAGTTCCTAGTTGTTGTCCATTTGGGCTTTGAGGTCCAAATGGTCCGTTAGGGCTTTGGGTTCCTTGAGGGCCTGGTTGTTGTCCATTCGGGCCGGTAGTTCCTGGTTGTTGTCTATTAGGTCCTTGAGGGCCAAAAGGTCCGTTTGGTTTTTGAGGACTATTAGTTCCAAGTTGATGTCCATTTGGGCTTTGAGGACCAAATGGTCCGTCAGGGCTTTGGGTTCCTTGAGGACCTGGTTGTTGTCCATTAGGGCCTTGTGGACCATAAGATTTATTAGGGCCTTGAGGACCGATAGAGCTTGGTTGTTGTCCGTTAGGTCCTTGTTGTCCAAAAGGTCCGTTAGGGCTATGAGGACCGTTAGAGCCTGGTTGTTGTCCGTTAGGTCCTTGAGGGCCAAAAGGTCCGTTAGGTCCTTGAGGGCCAAAAGGTCCGTTAGGTCCTTGAGGGCTAAAAGGTCCGTTAGGTCCTTGAGGGCCAAAAGGTCCGTTGGGGCTTTGAGGACCGTTAGAGCCTGCTTGTTGTCCGTTAGGCCCTTGAGGGCCAAAAGGTCCGTTTGGGTTTTGAGGACCGTTAGTACCTGGTTGTTGTCCATTAGGGCCTTTAGGTCCTTGAGGGCCGAAAGGTCCATTAGGGACTTGTGGACCATAAGGTTTNATACGATGAGATACATAAAATCAGTTTTTGTTAAAAAAAGTATGTTTACCTTTGTTTTTAATATTTTTCAATTATTGAGGTAAAATTTAAGTTGAAAAACGAAGTATTTTTTTCACTTGTGTATAATACGCACCCCTATTTTGGAAGGAAAAAAGAGGTAAAAAAAGTGCGTATTATACGCGAGTTATGTTATAGTTAAAAGTTATACTTCACATGTCTAAAAGAATAAATAAATAAGAAGAATTAATGTTTCTATATTTTAACTTGGTGCGTAGGCTTCCGCCGATAGACTCCTAATAAACAGCTTAGTTTTCCGGTGAAATCCGAGTCACGAAGGGGGTGAAGTCCGACGTTCGTTTCCACTACTGGAAGCATCTTCAGGGGTGTGGTGCATCTGGATGTTTACTTGAAGCAACAACAATCATTATGTCTTGTTGTTGCTTCGAGTCAACACCACGATGCATCACTCCCCTGAAGATGCTTCCAGTAGTGGAAGCGAAACCAAGGACTTCATCCCCTTTGAGAAGCGGATTTTACCGGAAAATCAAGCTGTTTAAAATGTAGGTGGCTAATACTGATGATAGCATAATAATTGCATATGCGCAAACCTATTTTTGTGGGGGAATAACTCATTGTTTTTGATCGNCCAGGTTGCTGTCCGTTAGGTCCTTGTGGTCCAAAAGGTCCGTTGGGGCTTTGAGGACTTTTAGAGCCTGGTTGTTGTCCGTTAGGTCCTTGAGGGCCAAAAGGTCCATTGAAGCCAGGTTGTTGTCCATTCTGGCCGGTAGTTCCTGGCTGTTGTGCAGTTGGTCCTTGTGGGCCAAAAGGTCCGTTTGGTTTTTGAGGACCGTTAGTTCCTAGTTGTTGTCCATTTGGGCTTAGAGGACCAAGTGGTCCGTTAGTGCTTTGGGGTCCTTGAGGGCCTGGTTGTTGTCCGGTAGGTCCTTGAGGGCCAAAATGTCCATTGGGGCCGTTGGAGTTTGGCTGTTGTCCATTCGGGCCGTTAGAACCTGGTTGTAGTCCATTCGGGCCGCTGGACCCAGGTTGTTGTCCGTTAGGTCCTTGTGGTCCAAAAGGTCCGTTGGGGCTATGAGGACCGTTAGAGCCTGGTTGTTGTCCATTAGGTCCTTGAGGGCCAAAAGGTCCGATAAAGCCAGGTTGTTGTCTATTCGGGCCGTTAGATCCTGGTTGTTGTCCATAAGGTCCTTGAGGGCCAAAAGGTCCGTTTGGATTTTGAGGACCGTTAGTACCTGGTTGTTGTCCATTAGGGCCTTTAGGTCCTTGAGGGCCGAAAGGTCCATTAGGGACTTGTGGACCATAAGGTTTATTAGGGCCTTGAGGAACGATAGAGCCTGGTTGTTGTCTGTTAGGTTCTTGTGGTCCAAAAGGTCCGTTAGGGCTTTGAGGACCGTTAGAGCCTGGTTGTTGTCCGTTGGGTCCTTGAGGACCAAAAGGTCCGTTAGGTCCTTGAGGGCCAAAAGGTCCGTTAGGTCTTTGGGGTCCAAAAGGTCCGTTGAGGCTTTGAGGACCGTTAGAGCCTGGTTCTTGTCCGTTAGGTCCTTGTGGTCCAAAAGGTCCATTGGGGCCGTTGGAGTTTGGCTGTTGTCCATTCGGGCCGTTA
The DNA here is from genome assembly GCA_001010745.2 of Gerris buenoi. Taxonomy (NCBI): domain Eukaryota; kingdom Metazoa; phylum Arthropoda; class Insecta; order Hemiptera; family Gerridae; genus Gerris; species Gerris buenoi. The sequence goes on along the minus strand of KZ651056.1, from coordinate 984,853 downwards.
GAGCCTGGTTGTAGTCCATTCGGGCCGCTGGACCCAGGTTGTTGTCCGTTAGGTCCTTGTGGTCCAAAAGGTCCGTTGGGGCTTTGAGGACCGTTAGAGCCTGGTTGTTGTCCGTTGGGTCCTTGAGGGCCAAAAGGTCCGTTAGGTCCTTGGGGGCCAAAAGGTCCGTTGGGGCTTTGAGGACCGTTAGTTCCTAGTTGTTGTCCATTTGGGCTTTGAGGTCCAAATGGTCCGTTAGGGCTTTGGGTTCCTTGAGGGCCTGGTGGTTGTCCCTTCGGGCCGGTAGTTCCTGGTTGTTGTCCATTAGGTCCTTGAGGGCCAAAAGGTCCGTTTGGTTTTTGAGGACCGTTAGGTCCTAGTTGTTGTCCATTTGGGCTTTGAGGACCAAATGGTCCGTTAGGGCTTTGGGTTCCTTGAGGGCCTGGTTGTTGTTCATTAGGGCCTTGTGGACCATAAGGTTTATTAGGTCCTTGAGGACCGATAGAGCTTGGTTGTTGTCCGTTAGGTCCTTGTGGTCCAAAAGGTCCAGTAGTGCCTTGAGGGCCGTTAGAGCCTGGTTGTTGTCCGTTAGGCCCTTGAGGGCCAAAAGGTACGTTAAAGCCAGGTTGTTGTCTATTCGGGCCGTTAGATCCTGGTTGTTGTCCATAAGGTCCTTGAGGGCCAAAAGGTCCGTTTGGATTTTGAGGACCGTTAGTACCTGGTTGTTGCCCATTAGGGCCTTTAGGTCCTTGAGGGCCGAAAGGTCCATTAGGGCCTTGAGGATCTAATGGTTGCTGGCCATTCGGACCCGATGGCCCATACGGTCCAGGTGAGTCAGATGGTCCATAAGGCCAATATTGTTGGGGTTGTTGTCCAATAGGGCCTGGATATTGGCCGTTGGGGCCTTTAGGGCCGTTGATTCCTGGTTGTAGTCCATTAGGGCCGTTTGGACCATATGGACCTGTTTGTAGTCCGTTTGGATATTCTTTTCCAGGTGGTTGTGGCCCATATCTGTTTGGGCCGAAGGGCCCATACTGCCAGTATGGATGTTGAGGTCCAAAAGGTCCTTGTCTATATGGACCGTAAAAACCTGTTGATGGTCCAGTGAAAGGATTCATCATCGCACAGGGTGGTCCGTATGGCATAGGTTGTTGAGAAGCTATAGTGGATTTGTTAGGTCCTGATGGGCCGGTTGCACCGTTGTTAGAAGAACCACTATTTGTTAACGGGCCNCCTTGAGGGCCAAAAGGTCCGTTTGGTTTTTGAGGACCGTTAGTTCCTAGTTGTTGTCCATTTGGGCTTTTAGGTCCAAATGGTCCGTTAGGGCTTTGGGTTCCTTGAGGGCCTGGTTGTTGTCCATTCGGGCCGGTAGTTCCTGGTTGTTGTCCATTAGGTCCTTGAGGGCCAAAAGGTCCATTTGGTTTTTGAGAACCGTTAGGTCCTAGTTGTTGTCCATTTGGGCTTTGAGGACCAAATGGTCCGTTAGGGCTTTGGGTTCCTTGAGGGCCTGGTTGTTGTTCATTAGGGCCTTGTGGACCATAAGGTTTATTAGGTCCTTGAGGACCGATAGAGCTTGGTTGTTGTCCGTTAGGTCCTTGTTGTCCAAAAGGTCTAGTAGTGCCTTGAGGGCCGTTAGAATCTGGTTGTTGTCCGTTAGGTCCTTGAGGGCCAAAAGGTCCGTTTGGATTTTGAGGACCGTTAGTACCTGGTTGTTGCCCATTAGGGCCTTCAGGTCCTTGAGGGCCGAAAGGTCCATTAGGGCCTTGAGGACCTAATGGTTGCTGGCCATTCGGACCCGATGGCCCATACGGTCCAGGTGAGTCAGATGGTCCATAAGGCCAATATTGTTGGGGTTGTTGTCCAATAGGGCCTGGATATTGGCCGTTGGGGCCTTTAGGGCCGTTGATTCCTGGTTGTAGTCCATTAGGGCCGTTTGGACCATATGGACCTGTTTGTAGTCCGTTTGGATATTCTTTTCCAGGTGGTTGTGGCCCATATCTGCTTGGGCCGAAAGGCCCATACTGCCAGTATGGATGTTGAGGTCCAAAAGGTCCTTGTCTATATGGACCGTAAAAACCTGTTGATGGTCCAGTGAAAGGATTCATCATCGCACAGGGTGNTATATTTACAAACTTAATAGCTATTACCCATGTTGCACTAGTCGTAGATAAAATTTAATACGCAACATGGATCGAAGCATTTCTGCTCTCGGGATTATCTCCCTCGGCAAGCCTCGGGAGCTAACTCATTTATCTATCATGAGCTCATTGAGCTAGCTAATAAAGTTTTCTCCTATGGCGGTGCCTCAGGAGAAAACCTAACCTCGAGCAGGAAAACATACTTCTCTCCCTTGTTGCGTAAATAACTATTTCTAAACTGAAATGTTCCCTCTTTTCAACGGTGTATCTATTTCAGCTATATCATCATTATTTTAGGGGCAGCGATCAATTTTATTTAGAGTTAAATGGTTGTATCTTGGAAAATAATAATAATAATTGCATTCCTTATTAGTTTTACGAGTTAAAATATACCCCAAAAAATCTCCCTACCCTATAACGCCTAGTCCTAAAATTTTGAAATAATTCATGCAACCACGTTTATTATAGGGTGATAAAAATTCCCCCAAAAATTGAATTTATGTTGTTGTCTTTACCGATAAAAAACATTGTGACCCCAACTGATATTTTTTTCATAAATTAAGATAATATTTAATTTATTTTCATAAAGTAAGATAATATTTAGGATATTTCCATGAATTAAGATTCAATTTAGTATTTTTCCGATAACATCAAAAATAAGAGTAGTTTTGAATTTTTTTTTTAGTAGTTCTCTTAATTTTGAATTATTTTAAAGTTTAAGTAATTCTTTAGTAGTTTCCTCTATTCAATCGTTCCGGTAGGGGTATAAGATCCAGTAGAGCTGGATAGTCCGTTTGATCCTGGCATGTAATTGGTAGTGTTCCCAGTTGCTGTGGTAGGGAGCTTTTGCGGTGATGCAACAAGCAAGTTGGATGGGTTGCTCGCATCTCCGATATTTCCGCCGGAACCCCAGACTCCTCTATTGCCGGTGCCTGAGTTCCCCCAAGTCCATGTTGGGCTGTTTCCAGAGCTGGTGGATATCAGCCCGACGGAAACTATAAATAAAACGTGTGCCCTCATCTTCCTTTCCTAAAACAATCCCAACATTACGTAAAAAATGGTAAGATTGGTAAAAAGAAAAATTATATATTGTTATTAAGTATATGCTTTTTACATTTTGAAAAAGCTGAGCATAAGTTATACGTCACATATCTAAAAGAATAAATAAGAAGAATTATTGTTTCTATATTTTAACTTGGTGCGTAGGCTTTCGCCGGTAGACTCCTAATAATAAAAAGCTTAGTTTTCCGGAAAATCCGAGTCACGAAGGGGGTGAAGTCCGACGTTCGCTTCCACTACTGGAAGCATCTTCAGGGGTGTGGTGCATCTGGATGTTTACTTGAAGCAACAACAAGACATTCTAGGGACATAGGAGTAAACATCCCGATACACCACACCCCTGAAGATGCTTCCAGTAGTGAAAGCGAAACGTCGGACTTCACCTCCTTCGTGACGCGGATTTCTCCGGAAAACCAAGCTATTTATCTCTATAGCTTTACTGTATAAAGTTATTGAAAATAAGGCGACAGCTCAAACGACGTATGGAACGATTATAAGAAAATATTAAGATTTTTTTTTAAACTGATAAATTCTATCTTCATGCATTGCCAGAATTGAATATATTGGAAGCAGAGTAGGTTATAAATAGGTAAATATATTATATATGCTTTCTTAAATTTTGCATTCTTCATTGGTTTAATGAGGTAGAATATACCTCTGGATGTTTACTTGAAGC
>KZ651056.1:916923-938892 GCA_001010745.2 Gerris buenoi | reverse complement strand
AAAAAAAAAAAAAAAAAAAAAAAAAAAAAAAAAAAAAAAAAAAAAAAAAAAAAAAAAAAAAAATGAGTGATTATGACGAAAATGAGGAGAATAATACGCCTCCCGAAATAATTAATTCGTCACAAAATAAACTAATGTCATCTTTATCAAAAGAGAAATACGAGTTTACGTACAGAAAGTTTATTAATTTTTTTCTGTATTTATTATAAAAATCTAACAATCGTAGATAAAGTACGGTACGCAACTTTGATTGAAGATTGTGGTCAAAAGTAAAAAACTGATTTTTAATTTCTTACTTAGTGGCTATACACGAAGATGAAATTCCTGAACTAGCTTTCACCCCGCGCTCGGCTCATGCTAGGGATTAGTGTCTATGTTTCCTAAAATCATGTAGGCCTAGCTATTAAATTAAATTCGTAAATAGTTTTTATTTTCATACCTTCTAGGAAAAAGATCAGGATTACATTACGCATCATTAATTGCATTACTAAGAATATAATTAAAAAATAGCCAATAGAAACAAGTAATATAGGAATAACTAAAACGCTAAAAAAAAGGTATAACAAATTAGAAAATAAACGTAGACAAAACTAACTAGACTGGGAAGTGATTGAACAATCGTCAACCATGATGGTGCATTAATTTAATTACCAGTCTCCTTTCTCAATATGGCAGTTGCACCAGTAAATATTTAGTAGTAGTCTAGTACTTCCTACTAGAACGGGTAGGACAAACCACTTGTTCGAACCTTGCAATTAGGCCCTTTTTACGCCCCGTGGTGGAGAGTTCCAGTTACTTCACACATCATAAATTTGTACATTGTACCGCCGAAGTGAATATGGTGTGGTCATTAGTAAGCTACAGAAGCGTGCGTCAAAGGGTGGGGGAAGAGTCCCCATAAAGGGTGTCCCTCGCCCGGCTCCGTCCTCGAACCATAGTTACAAATTACATCATCATGACACGGATCGGACCCACATAAAAGAGTGGGGGAAGAGTCCCCATAAAGTGTGTCCCTCGCCCTGCACCATCCGCGATTCATTAATAAAATTCAGAGTATCATGGCACGGGATCGAAACCACGTCCTCGAGTTGACTCGACTTATTGATAGCTGAGCGAGCGCCTTAAGACGCTCGACTACCCTAGCTTCCTGTAAATATTTAATTTCACAAAAAAAGCTTTATTTAGGTAGAACCGATGAAGTTACGACAAAAAGTCATAGGACCAAAGCTGTAGATCTTTTAAGATCAGTTACCGTTACCACAATCAGCTTGTCGATACGACATACTGTTAAGCCACAATAAGCCTCCAAAAAAACTTTAAAGTGCGTCCGCCATCTTTAATTTTTTTAAGGGGGGAAAATATAATTTTTTTTTAACCGCGAGTCTCTAGCATTTTCTTTTATAAAATAGTTTATAACTTTGGTTCTATTTAATATTTTTTGATGAAACCAAACCTACAAATGGCGCAACATGTTAGCGCTCACTTCTGAAAAAAAAAATAAAAAATCGATTTTATTTAGCCAGTTTTGCGCCTTAAAAGTCTGACTGGGGTGACAGACACACATACATACACGAAAAATGTTAAGGTCGGACTCGGTTTTTGGAATGTATAAAATGAAAAAGTATCCAAACAAAACTTTGTGGCCACCTTCAAAAAACAGACTGGACCAGACTGGACTGCAGTCCCGAAAATCCTAAACAAATTGATTTAACTTATTTAGAGAATTGTTAATATTATATAACTTCTTTTTTTTTCTTTTTTTTTTAAAAAAATGTATTTTTTGTTGAATAAAGTCATTTAAAATTAAAATCTTTCTATATTTTTTCTCTCTTCTGGCAGTAAAATCTTGTACGTAACTCAGTAAAAATCACTTCACACACTTTCGCGATAATTAATACTCCCTCGGCTCGTTATTGTTCCCTCGGCTTCGCCTCGGTGCAATCACTGACTTAACTCTCTTGGTGCGTAAATAACTATTTTTTACTACGTTTTTATTAACTTGGTTTCTTGTTTATTTGTTTGTCCGGTACAAATCTTGCAATCGAATTTTAACTAACATCCCGAGTAGCTAGACATTTGAAACACTCAGCACAGCTCAGAACACGATGACAATGCATTATTTTAATACTTTTAGTCATTTTTAAGCAGAATTTAATTCGTTTTCAGCAAGTTTGCTGCATGGAAAGTTAGTTCGGAAAAAATCCGTAAGTTATTTTATTTGTTTTGTCACATCCAATTATTTTGGCAATCTTCATTTTGATGGGTTTCAAATTTGTATTTTTTTATTAGAGGTAAACATTAAATGACAGCGAAAAAGGAAAAGTAAACAAATAAATTAATTAAATGACGTCTGACAACCAGATTTAAATTCGGAATATTATATAACAATGAAACATATTAATCATTTCAGTATCATTCATTCAGTATCATTTCAAAAGCGTAGTATATAAAAAGTTGTTTTTATCTTGAAATTTTTATTTAATATCAAATATGGGATAGCTCTCAGGGCTACTTTTGACAAAGTATCCAAATATCTTCTACATTGACCGTAAAAATGTTTTAAAATAAAAATAATTTACCGCAAAATCGTCGATAGTTGAAATTAATATGGGACCGGGACCAACATTGGGCAAATTACCTACCATCCTGATTTTATTAAAATTGGTCAAGACTTTGTTAATATAAGGTGGCTCGCACAAAAACGTAAAACGACAGAAGCAAGACAAATCATGTTCCCTAATGACTGATACAGATTTGTGTCCAGACATTGTTGAATTCGAAAACAAGCAAACAATTTCGTTTATCAAACAATAACAACAACAACAACAATGTCACAACCACAAAAACAATAATGTCGCCAACCACCATAAAGTCACCACCATCATTAACAATAATAAGTTTTTTATGGTTGTCCCTTGATTTTCAATATACTATTTTGTTGGGTCATTAAGGGTGTAAAAAACGAAGATTACTTCATAAACAGGCTATATTTCGCCCCCCTCCGGGGCATAATCATGCCTAAAACATCAATTAAACCTCTTGTTATAATTATTTATACAAATCGGTTAGATTAGTGATAAATTTGGGTTTCTGATTGTCTAAAAAAGTTCTATCCAAAATATATTTTATCCTGTTAATAGCTTGAGTTACATGACGTGGGATATTATTGCTGTTTTTATGTTCATGTAAGTAAGTTATGTTCATGTAACTCAAGCTATTAACAGGATAAAATATATTTTTGATAGAACTTTTTTAGACAATCAGAAACCCAAATTTATCACTAATCTAACCGATTTGTATAAATAATTATAACAAGAGGTTTAATTGATGTTTTAGGCATGATTATGCCCCGGAGGGGGGCGAAATATAGCCTGTTTATGAAGTAATCTTCGTTTTTTACACCCTTAATGACCCAACAAAATAGTATATTAACAATAATGTCATTAATGGTCACAATGCTTCCGTTTCCTTCGGCAAACTTGAAAGAAAAAATCCATACATGAATTAAATGCTTACTCGTTAGTCGTACTAAACATAAAATGTTATTGATTATAGGTATATATTTAAATGATCAATTATTAGTTCCTTAACTCCAACTGCTCATTGAATATTAGCTATAAAAAAATATACAGCATTCTAAAATCCGTAATATATAATAATAACCCGTTTAAATGCAGATTTGTATAGAAAAAAATTAACCTATAGTAATTAAAGTTCTGTTTCTGCTTCTTCATTCATAATAATAATAAAACTTAATGACTCAATATTTGTATAAGAATCGCACGCTCTGCATATTCTTTCATCTAATTTAATGACCTGTGTTTAAGACTCTTAACCAATAATTACTTTATATTTATACAAAAAAACTAAATGCATTGCTTAATCATTCCATTCCATGATTTTTTTTTTTTTAAATAATGAAAAATGAATGTAAAAATATTTGATAAATAAATATACGTACAAGCTATATAAGGTCCAAATACAGACTGAGACATCACGATATCTCTGGAACCACCGGATGTATTGACCATATTTTAATAGGTTGGTTTTTCTTAACTCCTAGGTGCTCGTAAGAAATATGTTTTTGATGGTGGCCATTATTGTGTGAAATTCGACTAGACGATATCTCGGGAACCAATTGCACTAGAATCTTAAAATTTGGAGTTGCTCCAAGTTAGCTTTCTGTTATAACTTATAACATAGAAATCTTTTGTCAAAAGGGTTATATAAGATTTTTTATTCAAGATGGCGGCCATGTACGTATTTAAAACCAAGAACACTGAATGACACAATTATCTTTAACTTATAAAAGCACAAAACTTTGTACCTGGGATCTCGGTAACGCCGAATCAAAACCGAGCCAACGATATGTCCACGTGTAGGGGACGGTGAGAGAAAAAAAATGAGCCCAATATCAACGGAATTGATAAGGTTTTGGCCTTGTACGGGTACAAATAAAGAAGTACAGATGCAGAAAAAAGTTAACCTATAAGGTAAACAAAAACACGTGACCGTAGTTGGCGCAGTGTGATAAGAAAGCGCATTGTTTGTTTACATTCCATGTCATAATCAAAAGTTAAGCTTTTAATACACAACAATTCAAAAATATAATAATCTAAATAAATATAATGTTTAGTTTTGACAAAATTGTCGGCTACTATCTTGATAAGTTATTATATTTATTTAAAGACCAACAAATCAAAACAAACCTTTATTTTTGTAACGAAGTTATTTATGGCACGTTCGGAGCCTGGGAGTGAATCCGAAAAAAAAACGACCAAAATCACCGTCACAAAATAACCGTCATGAAATCACCGTCACGCAAAATCCGGCACGAAACCTATCGATGGTGATAACTTGTGTAAAAAATGACCGACTTAGTTGAAATTTGGTACACATGTTCATGTTACCAATGCCCAGGCTGAGTTCGTTGGAAAATGTTATCCGCGCCCAAGCGTTCACGCGCAACGCTCACGTAAACGTAAGCTTAAAAAAGACGGGAAAAATGTTATTAAGGAAACCTGTTCCTTGACTTGTTTTGTTTATTTATGTTATATTGGTGAAAATGTCACTTGCTTTTGTAAATATTAGAAAATATAATAAAGGTCTTGCTAAAAGTAAAATTGATCAGCGCTGACGCTTATTTCAATATATGTATTAGGTACACATATATTATTATAATAGGTTTGTTCCAACCCCGCAATTTGAACCGTTTTAATTTCTCTGTCTCTTTTCTAACTCCGCCATGTATAGTATAAGTAGTTAGCAATGTATACGTACTTAGCAGTGTGATTTTATAATTTATATTTAATAACTTTGGTTCTACTCAATATTTTTCGATGAAACCAAGCCTACAAATTGCACAACATGTTTGCGCTCACCTCTGAAAAAAAATTAATCGATTTCATTTAGCCAGTTTTGCGCCTATAAAGTCTGACTGAGGTGACAGACACACATACACACATACATACATACATACATACATACATACATACATACATACATACATACATACATACATACATACATACACGAAAAAAGTTAAGGCCGGATTCGGTTTTCGGGATGTATAAAACGAAAAAGTATCCAAAAAAATTTCAATTCTGACCAATGTACAGACAAAACTTTAATTTTATATATATAGATGAAGAATGTAAGGGGCTTCGTACCTACCGGGTGTCCCGCGACACCACACGTATTTTTTATTCAAGATGGCAGCCATGTACGTATTTAAAACCAAGAACACTGAATGACACAATTATCGCATTATTCAAATAAAAAAGTCTGAATTATATACTATCACTAACAAACATCAAAACCGCGCCTTTTTTTAAGCTGGAGGGCACTGGAAAGGTCGGAACCAAATGCGTCATTTCAAGCCCAACAAGATAAGCTACTTAAGGGAAAATAAAATAGTCTCTCCACTTAAATTAACTCATTTATTGGCCAAAGCAGCTTTCAGCCTTCATAAGGTCATCATCATTGCCAGAATAAAGTAGAAATGAGTTACATAATAAGAAAAAGTCTTTTTCTTATTATGTAAGGATGAAAGCTGCTTTGGCGATTAAAAAAGTTAATATAAGTGGAGAGACTATTTTATTTTCCTTTAAGATGACCTCCATAGACGCTCCCATATCTAACATAAGCTACTTAGTTTTTATCAAGAGTTACAGTGAGTGAGCAATATTGCTGGTATAAATAATCATGAAGTGAAATCACTGTACATATTTCATATGAGCACAAAAAGTACTATTTGGTATGATAATTTTAGAATACTATTGAAAGGATTTTTGATATTTGATCCCTAAGAGTGGAATAGGGGCAAATTATTGAAGAAGGGGATTTTAGCCAAGGCTGATATTTTGAAATTAGAAAGTTAATATGCTTAAGGAAGGGCCACTTTATATTTGATGTAAGCGCATTTATTAATCAAAGATAATTCCAATTTCAACCAAGGGTATAGACTTGAGGGTGCGGAGCGGGTGGGGAAAGGAAACTTTAAGGCATTAAGATAAAGAATATTGAAAAAAATCAAAATATATTTATTGAAGATTTCATGGCACTGAAACTATCTTCGATCAGAGAATTGTTCCAATTAGTTACGTACTAGATCGTAAGTCCAAAAATTACTCTGAACAATAAACTTTTAATCTACAACACAGTTAAAACCAGCTTGGACTTCCGGTCTGGAGGTGTGGGATATCACCAAGCCTTCCAACTCCCGTCGACTTCAAACTCTTCAATCCAAGATCCTCCGGAAAACCTCTATTGCTCCTTTGAATGTATCCAACCTCACCCTCCACAATGTGCTTCATGTTCTTTTTGCCCGTGACCTATCTAAATCCCGATAACATAAATTCTATGAGTCCTTATCCAATCTCCCTAATCTTATAAAGGAACTCCTTTTTTCTCCAACCATCCTAGATAACCCACCGTCCCATTTGAGGAGGCAGTGGCCTAGACATTTATTAAATTTTCATTGTTTATAATTATATAACTTATCATCCCTAATTATTTTATTTAAGATAAGTGGTTGACGATTGATGGTAACCGAATTAAACAATAAATGCATTATTGATTAATCCTAATTGCCTACCTACTGAATATACATGAATACATGAGGTCATTAGCATTAACAAATTCATTATCTATGGTCCCTATACTATGTTCATGATGTATAAATCAAATCGATATTATGGTTCACTAAATTAAATTATTTGTTTCTCGTTTTTAGGAGCTAGGATTATACATGGAACTGACAATATATGAAACGTTCCATGTTTTTGGAAAAGTTTTGAACATGTCCAGAGGTAAAGTATTGGAGAAAATGAATGAGCTTATGAGTCTCCTTGAATTGCCAAAAATGGAAGCTCAAATATGCAATTTAAGGTTAAATTCTGGCGTTAAATTTTATCTATACTCTTTTTAACTAAATATTTTTATCACAACAGTAATTGTTCACCAAACGATTAAGGCGGCTTTTACACTGCGGGTGAGACCGAGCGTGACCGAGTGAGACCGAGCGAGGCCGAGCCGAGCGTTTTCGTATTCACACTGCGCGCGAGACCGAGCCGATCGGCCGATTATCTACTAGTCCCCGTACAACCGTATACAAAGCGTTTTCAGCGACCGAAAACGCTTAGGTAACAAAAACGCTTGGTCTCGCTCGGCGTTTAATATGAATAGCCCCATGTTATTACATGTGTTTGTTTCTCAAGCGGAATCGGCCTCGCTCAGTCTCGCACGCAATGTGAAAGCCGCCTAAACCATTAACATTTAAAATTTGTTTATTGATATTCCATATACCTTCGTGTTCTTCATTAGTGAAATACCATTTAAGCTGCATTCTTGTTAGCAAGCACCTTGTGGAACTTACGAAAGTTAAATCAGTCCCAACTAATGCTAATAACTACATATATTACATAAAGTAGAAAAAAATGAAGCATAGGAAATTTAAATTGCTCCTAATTCTACGATATATGTATGCATTTCATTTAGGGTAAAAGAAACTCAACATATAAATTATAACTATATTTTTCCGTGGTTAATTTTATTTATATTGGTTATTATTATATGGTTATATTATATTATTATATGGTTCTTTTTCCTTTCTTAAATTTACTTTATTGTATTTTAGTGGTGGTGAGCAAAGGCGAGTATCGATAGCGATAGCTTTTTTAAACAATCCAGATCTGGTAATTTTGGATGAACCTACCGCTAGTTTGGATGTGCTACTTAAAAGAAGGTTTGACATTTACGCTAAAATGAAACATTTTTGTTTTCTTCCCTCTTTTTCATTAGTTAGTATTGGTTACCATTCGGCAGACGAGCCCTGGTGTATAATAATAACCCTAAAATTGTTTAGGGACCCCATTCCTTTGGGCCATTAAATATATTGTGTCCATCTCTAGGATCCAAAGAGAGAACAAAAGGATCCCATATTTCAGGGGCGTAACTGGGCTGGGGCAACAGAGGCAATGCCCCAGGGCCCCAAAGATTATAGTTACGCCCCTGACATATGTGTTTCTTTGAAATAGCTAGTTTAGCATTTTTTTATATAGTTATTCCCCTAGACTTTGCAAAATTGTGTTCAACACTACTTCCAAGTGCTTTTTTTTGTCCTGTATATTTTATTAATTAATATTGCATTTATCTGTTTCTTTATTTGTTATAATTTATAGCATATGGAGTTATTTAGAGAGGATATCTAGACTAGAAGGGAAGACGGTTGTTCTCACCACCCATTACATAGAAGAAGCCAAACATTCAGATTTAGTATGTGATTTGATTAATTTAATAGATTTTTTTATGGTTTATATCCCATATCTCAATAGTTCTCGAGATATCGATTTATTTCTTTTTTTTAAAAAACTCCTTCACGAAAATTTTCAAAAAATGACTAATATCTCAAAAACTAACTGAGATAGAGAAATTGGGTTAAGGACCAATTTTAAAGAACATAAAAAAACCTTTTGGAATCATTCATTTAGTTCCAAATTATCAGCTGCTAAGCATCTTTTAGGTTCTGTCATTTGAAAATTTGGATTTTTAAAAATTTGACCACGAAATTCCTGAGCTTATTACTTTTAACTGAGGGATGTTAGAAGTGTGGCGGTTTTAGGAAAAACATTTGCTTTTCATAAGCTTCTAAATGGTATCATTAAAGTTTAAGATCAACGGACTAGTTTTTGAATTATGGTGAATTAAATGTTACCAAACGTGAATTCTTTGGTCAAGATCACGATCACAACCAATTCTAGTTCAAATGCAGAAAAGGTTTTCCTGAACGAAACCGCAAAACTTAGTGTTTCTTAAAGGAAATTTGACGCTGAACAAAAAATTTCCTATAAATATAAACCCGGAACAGCTTCGTTTTCGAGATATTCACAAGAACAAAAAAAAAACACAATTATTATGCTTACTTGACTTTTTTTGCATTTGACCCATAGAATCTGCCAGTTTCTTTATGACATTTTATCTTGGGTCACCCTTTATATGATTATATATAACTTCTTCCTAAATTTCGTTCTAAAATTTTAAAAAGTAATTCATGCATATACCTTATTATAAATTCGATATAAAATTTCCTGAAAAAATGTTATTTACCTTGTCATTACCATTACTAATAAAAACATTGTCACACCCCGAGAGATCAAACCAATGACCCTTTAATTTTTGGTTAATTTTTCGTTGGAACTATTCACCTAAATTTATTTACTTATTTTTATTTTAATAAAGAGCAGGATGGGAAAAAGAAATTTTTATTTCATAATAAATATAATAACGTTTGGAATATGCTTAAGAATCTACAAAATCCTAAAAAAGTACTTGGATACAAGTACTTGGATACAAGTACATATTACTTGTGATATTTTTAATTAATTTAATGAATTATTTATCAATGATACTTTCATGTGTTCTAGGTTGCGTTTATCAATAATGGTTCTATTTTGCTTGAAGGTAAACCAATTGAGGTTATTGCCAATACTGGATCGCACAGTTTAGAGCAAGTCTATTATCATTTATGTCATAAGCAACTTACAAATAAAATAGATCCTCAGGTTCCTCAGGTTAGCAAACGTTTACCATACTTTAACATTGTAATATAAAATTTACTATTATACATATGTATTTATATTAATAAAGAATGTTTTAATATGTATTAATAATTGAGGCGCTACTTTTTGCTTCCAAGCAGTTGACGAAAGCTACATTTTTATACCTCCGATTTAAAAAAATTCCAAGACAGAAATCCGTTTCAAACATTTTTTGTTCCATGTCTGTCAGTCAGTCTGCGGAACATCAGTCAAATTTGCAGTATTAGATGATTCTAAAAGCAATTAAATGACTTATTTTTGTGACTGTTCGACTCCATAAAAGTCATTATCAATCTTAAATAAAGGTTCAATTTTAATAAGTGCATTTAATTACGTAACTTACATTTTAATAATTACAATTCTTTTTATTTTTAATGCAAAATTTAATCAAATTTACGGTTCAGATTAATGTTACAATTACTTGGTAAAATGGAAAAGCAAAGCCAATCAATTATACAATACATGCAGGAAGGCTTTTGGCTTTTGGCTAACTCTAGTCTAGAATATTAACTGAAATGGTGTCAGTGAGCCGATCCTTATTCTACAATTCTACAATTAGTTCTACAATTACCTGATTGTCTAATAAATAAACTACTTTTTTTTAAAGTATTACAAAATAGCATAATTGCTCTTAACTCAGTGGAATGCATCTAGACAACCTTGTAATGTTTCGTTTCCTTCTTTTTTTTTCAGGGTGATCCTCCTCTACAAAGATTTTATGACGATAATAGAATCTATAGCAACACAAGAGTGTTAGCTACATTACTTAAATCTTTTTATTACTTAAAAAGAAATCTATTGTAAGTAGTGTATATGTTTGGTTGTTTTGACTGAGATTTTGTGGTACTACTTCATAATTTTATGACTAGAGTGGTTATTGAGTTGATATTGTCCCCACAATCATATGTTATTGAAATCATAAGCGTTTATACGTTTTGCATCATCACTAGCCGGTACCTTTAAGTTATTAGTATCTTTAATTTTCTTCTTAAGCTACCATAGGTCTATGTAACAAATTTCAGATCTGTAGGTCCCCTAGAAGCTGAGACAATAGAGCTTTATTAAACTCAAGATGGCGGTTATAATTCAATATAGTGGCCATATGTTAAAGTGAAAGTGTCTTTAACTTTCTTCTTTACGTACGATAAGTCTATGCACCAAATTTTAGATCCCTAGGTCAACTGGAAGCTGAGATAATAGTGTTATTAAATCCAAGATGGCGGTTATAATTCAATATAATGGCCATAATCAGCCGCACTTTTCTATTTATGGTAGGTACACGCTATCTATGTACCAAATTTCAAACATCTATGTAAATGGGAAGTAGGAAATTAATATAATAGAATATATATATAATAGAATTAGTGATGAATAAATCCAAGATGGTGGCTATAATTCAATATGGCGGCCATAAATCGAAATCAAAATGGCCGCACTTTTCTATTTATGGTACACTCTATCCAAATTTAAAATCTCTATGTCAATGCGGGAAGTAGGAGAATCAGTGATCAGTCAGTCAGCCAGTCTATAGATTAGTGTTAACATAGAATGAGTAAAACCTCTACTTGCTAAATTTTTACAAGGTTTTATAACTGAAGCTAACACAAAGTGGGGATAGACTAGGGCTATAGAGGTATTAATGAAGACAAAAAAGGTAAGAGATAGGAAGTGAAGATCTAAGGCGGAACCCAATTTCGGATTGGGTCAGGTATAACATTATTTTTTTAATTACTTATAGTCCATGAGTTAGCAGGCAAAAAAGGTGTCTGACTAACTTTTAAGAATGTTTGACTAAGCCTTACTTTACTTACTTTCTATTAATCTCTCTAGTCATAATTAATAAGTATAGTAAATTAATTGAATGATTATTGCATTAATTAACTCAATTTTGTTTAGAGTTTTTTGCGTAATTATATTGACGCCAGCCCTCCTTACGATGTTAGTAACGGAAACAGTTAGACAGCCAAAACAGTTACCAGTTGGATTTGTGAACATGGAGTCAAACTGTACAACACAGATAATGAACTGTTCAACACCACTCAGCTGCAGATATTTAGATAAACTCAGGCAAGATGACATCAACATGGTATTTATTATAATAGTTTATGTGTAACCTAGTTAAATTTAAAAGTCATTTATTTGTCTGTATTGAGAAAATCCTGCTCATTTTTTGGAGAAGGAATGGCGACGACCCTAGCAAATATTTTTCAAACAAGTAAACATTTTTATACTTATTTAGCTGAACAAATTACATAATTTCTTACGGTATTGACAAAAATTGCATCATATAATTTCATAACAAGAAATTCTCCTCACAAAACATGTTATGTTGGTTGTAACTGTGCAAATGTCTGCTGATTGGGGCTTTAAATATATCTACTGGGCTCGACTGCTGATCGGAGGAACCGCCGAATTCTAGGATTCCTTCTATAGGAATCTTTACACAGTAAATGCGAACCAATTTTCAAATGGGGAATTGCCTTCAATGATGCATACTTACACCGTTCATTATATTATAGATTTTCATGGTAGAATCATAATGATATATTCTATGTTTTCCTGCGGAAGAACATTGTTGCTAAAAATATTTGTTATGTAGTTTAACATTTACCAAACAATTTTTTACGTCTACAAACATCTTGAATGAAAATTGTTTCCAGCAAACGTTCTTAATAAACGTTCTGATGTTTATAGAGTCAGAACCCCCGGACTTTATAAACATCCAATTACACCCGTAAACGGAAATGTGAGACGAATATCTATGTCATGCTTCGAATAACACTGTTGCAGTTCATTTAATGGAGCAAACAATGTCTACGTTCACGACTGATTTAACTGCTGGTTGATTTTCTACGTATGTCAACACAGTAGTCGCTAGTTTTCCCTAAATTTTGGAAAAAGAAAGAAATAAAGTGACTATTCCCTGATTTAATTAATTTAAAATTCTGGTGGTATAACTTATAACTTATAACTAACTACTAAAAAAGAATTGTTGCACAAAAGCCCGTGGAGGGTTTAGGCCTGCCAATTCTTATACTCATTTGCCACCCATCCAAGAAATTAGCATCCAAAACCAATTTGTCGCCACTTCTCGTTAGCAGCTACTCATTGATGCTGGGTGAAAACTAAGTGACCCCAATTGCCAGTTACGGTTTGGGAATTAAACCCAGATCTATGATAACCAATCCAATATGTGACCATGCCCGATGCTGCTTAACGTTATGGATTGAAGAGGAAGTAGCCCTCCCATAAGAACTACCGGACCGGACAAATTCATTATGGGGTTAAGAATCTCAGGTGGCTCAAAATATTTTAATATCCTTAGTTCTTGACTAATAGATAGTTATAATCAAAATGCAATTTCAGCTTCGGTATCAAACTGCAACTGAAGGAAGAGAAGCTGTAGAAAGGAATAAAATATGGGGCTTGTTGAAATTTAATTCCAATTTCTCTGACGGTGTGATCAACCGACTGGAATATTTCTATGCTACTGAACACGTGGAAATTTCAGACGAAGACGAAGCTAGTGTTTGGCTCGACATGTCAAGTAATTATTATTTAACTTAGCTGTAAAAGATAGTCCAAAAATTAATTAAAATAAAATTATATAATCCTCTTATCTGATCTTAAATTATAAATTTTGTTTTATAATATTTTATCATTAGTGAGTAGCGCCAATATTTAAAATCTAATGGTAGGTATATAGTTACATTAGTTGTTTTTCATTGATTTGACACTTCCATTTCTGCTACAGAATTGATTAATACTTCTCTTCTGAAATTATAGAATCTAAATTTTTGTACTTACGAATGCGGCAATGAAATTTGTAAATTAATATCACAACTTTGTGCATTCTAAATGCATTATAACGTTAAGATGAGTCTCTACTGTCATTCCAGTTTGATATTATAAGTGATCTTGCATTAATAACAGATCCTCTCCGTTTCATTTTGAGTAAAACCATAGTGTCTTAGAATTCTTGTGTATTTAATTTTGGTTCCAAGCTTACGGAAGGTTAAAAAAGCTGTGTGATCGTTTTGGAGTCTCCGATTTCAAAAATTTCAAGAAAGAAATACGTTTCAGACATCAGGGAAAATTTCTGGAACCGTGACGGTGTGTCGCTCAAGCCGGGTTTACACGGATAGAGTAAACAGGAGAGTAGAGTTGCGAGTAGAGTAACTCTTCCCATTGAAACCCGAAAAAACGTTCAGTAGAGTAGAGTGGCGAGTAGAGTAGCTAGTAAAAATTTGTAGAGTGGGAAGAAGAGTGCATTCTACTCGCTACATTACCATCCTGTTTACTCTACCCTTGAAAACCCGGCTTCAATTTTTGCGGCACCAAAATCCGTCCAATTTTAATTAAATTTAGATGGTAGGGTATAATTAGCCCATTTTTTTATGTAGTTTAACATTTACCAAACAATTTTTTACGTCTACAAACATCTTGAATGAACATTGTTTCCAGCAAACGTTCTTAATAAACGTTCTGACGTTTATAGAGTCAGAACCCCCGGACTTTATAAACATCCAATTACACCCGTAAACGGAAATGTGAGACGAAAATCTATGTCAAGCTTCGAATAACACTGTTGCAGTTCATTTAATGGAGCAAACAATGTCTACGTTAACGACTGATTTAACTGCTGGTTGATTTTCTACGTATGTCAACACAGTAGTCGCTAGTTTTCCCTAAATTTTGAAAAAAGAAAGAAATAAAGTGTCTATTTCCTGATCTATCTCATATATAAGTTTCAACCTTCTGCGTCCTCTTGTTTCTCTTCCACATATAATATATATATGCACAAAAAAACAAACATTTATTTACACCAATATCTTTCATCAATTTTTTATGNATTAGGGGGGGGGGGGATTAAACAAATTTGGCAACAATTGGTTGTAAAAGCATAAAATAAGTATATCACTACAGAACACGAGGAAGCTATATTATGCCGCATTAATTGGCAGACTATTTACTGATATGACTGAGTAATCTGAGTATACGTGGATTTGATGTATACAATGGATGTATAAGTGGATGTCTCAATATAATAAATAATGCACTTAAATCATGTTACTTCATAAACGCATTAATCATTAACCATTAATTTTTATGATATTTAGTTCATTTAAACATAAATATTTTCACTTTTTTTCAGTGTATCCAATTGCTTATATGTTAAAAAGGACATTGTACGATTCATATTTAGAATCAATTCAAGATTGGTATAATGATTGTGGTTGGAATTCAAGAGCAGCTCACCCTTTGTTCAGGGTAAGAAAAAAATCGATGATTTATTCATTATTGAAATAAATATTGATTTCTCTTCACATTATAGGTCTAAGCGTCAAACGTCCTTCGATTTTAGTAGCATACTTTAAAACCACATTGTTACATTGTTTATTACAAAACCTAGGTCTTAAATTTAAAATAAACATTAAGGCTACGTAAAACATTTTGATGATTTCAATGATAATGAAACTTATACTAAGAGCTTGAGGGGTGCAAGTAATGACTTCTATTAGGCATTGAAGCCTAACAAAACATATAAGGTGGGAAGACATCGAAAAATATTTAAGTTGGACAAAAAATCCTAATAGTGTGTACGTCATCTTTTCTTGCGCATATAGCTATACAGCTAAGCCTGACCTAAAATTCACTAAATCAAGCTAACAGACTATATTTTATAATCTTTTTAATTTTTGTTCAGTTTTATTTAACTAGCCCTCCCTGCTTCTTCTTTACTAGTAAAAAATATTATTATAAGTATGTAAATATGATATATGATTTGTCTGTCAGATTCTCTCCTATAAATTAACATTGACCATATTCAATAAGATAAAAAAAATCGAAGTAACTAAATGAAACCCTAATATTCAAACTTCCATACTCCATACTCATGACTCATGACTCATAACACATTAGGAATAATTTTATGTTCTTCACAATCATTGATGAACTTAACTTAGCATCTGGGCCCCTTTGAACAATTAACGGCGGAGGGTCCGGAAATTTTTTTAAAATTTAAGAGCAAAAAGATGAGTTTTAAGAATTTTAAGGACAAGTTTGTCCTAGCAGGAAAAGATGTTTGGTGGGGACGATTTTCAAATACATAATACATATGTACGTTGGTTAAGTTTTGTATTTGTGTCTGTTTAATTTCAGTTGCGAACTTTGCCTCCCAAACTTAGCTCGGACATTAGGGGCCCGCGCCAAAAAAAANGAAAAATAGGGTTTATACGAGCACTGCTCAATAAAGCAGCAATAAGCAGTGTTATTGAGCAGTGCTCAATAACGCTGTGTGCTTTATTTTTCTTTTTTTTCTTTTATTGTAGTTCTTAATTTTTACATTGTATTTTGAGCAATAATAAATTTATTATTTATTTATGCAAGTATAATAAACTTATTATTCATTTATTTATTCATGCAAATTCTGTAAAAACATTACACGAGCCCTTAAAAGTGTATTCATTTTTTTTTAATTTAAAATGTAGGTCATCTAGTTTTTTTTATGTATTCTTTCTTATTAAATCTTTTTTTTATATGAACTTATATCTTTTTTTATGTAAAATTATTTATGTTTATTACAGTTGGAAGAAACTATGTATGGAAATATGGAAGATTCTCTTTATAGTACGTACAGTCCAGGAATGGCAGTTATGTAAGTATTTATTCAACATATTAGATTTATCGATAGAGATCGGATGAGATATTGAAATTGATTTAAAAGAGGTATTGAGCTGACAGAGGTATCATTTTATAATTGTTTCAGGTTAGTATTTTCAAGTGCAAGTTCCCTCGCTTTGATTCTAGTTCTCACTGAAAAAGAGTTTGGAACTTTCGAAAGGTGCAAGATTATTGGTAATTATACCGTCAATCCTTAAAAAATTATATACATAAGCCAATAATTTACCCAATGAATAAAATTAACTAATTTATTAAAGACTGACACTGACTAACTCAAGATACCTCTGGAACCACTACACTAATGACCTTATGACTATATGAAATTTTGCAGATTTTACCTCGTTTCTTGTAACCTTTCCAATTCATCAATCTTCTTTTAAAAGCAGGTGTACCCCAAGGAAGTATCGTAGCCCCAATTCTATATTCCCTTTACACAGCTGACATTCCTGAACATCCTCATAGTCTCTCACATCCTTCCGCAGATAGCAAATGCATTCTTTCATCTCACGAATACACGCACATACAGCTTCTGACCTTACCATGTATACAACATCTAATCCTTCTTGAATCCTGGCTGAAAAAATGAAGAATAAAGATAAGCCAAAGTAAGAGTAACCACGTGATCTTTGCTTTGGGACATGGTGCATCTGCGAACCTGAAACCCTAAACCAAATCCCTATTCCTCATTCTAGTACAGTCCGATACCTTGGGTTACATCTTGATCGACGTTATAAACTTTAACACTGGCTCTTATATTATAAATCACAACTCAGTACACATAAAAAACTTCGCATACATATCACTATAATAAAACCTATATGGACACATGGCATCGAATTAGGTGGTTGGTGGTTGTACCAAGCGCTGTAACTCCTACCGTATCCAATACCTTCAGACTAAAATCCTCAGGAAAATAACTAATGCTCCCTTTTTTGTTTCCAACCTAATCCTTCATAACGACCTAAAAGTGCCCTTTGTTTCTGACCTAGCCGTCTCCAGGTAATAATCCTTTCATGATTCTGTATCCCATCATCCAAATCCTTTAGTCCAAAACCTCTTTTCTTTTAGCCCTTATGATTCATACGTTATTGGAACAGACAGACAGCACACAGCAACGAAACTATATAAGGGTTTATTTGTTTTGTTTTACCAACGAAACCCTAAAAACACTTCATAATTAAAGCGTGTAAATTAAGAGTGTACACTTCATAATTAAGTTCATAATTAAGAGTGTATTTCGTTAAACAATCGCAATATTGCTAATTATGAACATCAAATATGCCCAGTTTACCTTGTAGGTCACATGTTTTTTGTATTGTATACGTAATTTAAAAATAAAAAGTTGAAAAAATGGTTATTCTTAAATAAACAATACTTCGTGGAATTGACATGATTAGGGCGTAGGTCAGGGCAAAAGACCCTTGGTTTTTGTAGGCTAGTATAATCATAACAATTACACTAATTTTTATCTAGCAAACGTGCAAAAATCAGCTGGTTATTTATTTATAAGTTACATAACATCATGCATTTGACATGATGAGGGTGTAGGTCTCGCTAAATGCCCCAATATTTCTGTAGGTCAATAATATATTTATCCATCTTTGCATTATAAAATCTTGTAATTCAAGTAAAAAAGTAATGGTTATTCGTAGATTTCCTATAATACATCGTTAAATTGACATGTTTGACGCAGACGCATGCCATATCAAAAACGCCCGAAATCTCAGCATTTTCAAAATAAAAAAGTAGGTTACGCCACAGTGTATTTTTTATTTCAAAATTTGTGAGTGGGACCAAGGACTATAGATTCGTATTTAAATGGACTACATTTTAAACATTTTTGATCAAAATCAATGGAACTGTTTTCGAGAAATAATTTTTCCTCGTTTTTTCAAAGTTTTTGGGGGGAGCGCCCCCTAATTTAGAGCAAAATTAATTTCTCAATTTTACTTTGGGGTATATATGATCTTACTGATCATGCTTATACAAAATATATGTTTATCTGTTACAGGTATGACTCTGTGGGATCTCTTGATGTCAGAATTTCTTTTCTGTTTTATAACCATGATTCCAGGAGCAGCTTCTCAACTTCTGACGCTATATTTTTATTCAGGTCCAACTAAGGCTCCCGTATTTTTGGCAATACTTATGATTTATCTTGTCGAAGTTACAGGAATTCTTTTTGGTAAGACAATTTTTCAACGTAATTTTCTTAAAGAATTTTAATTATAATATAGAATAATTTAATATTTTTTTCTTAGTATTTTTGAAGTATAAATACGTAACATATAATGATGATTCTACCATTCTACCTCAATTAAATCAAAGTCTTGTGGCAAATTACAAATATTAACCATTTTTATCGGACTGCGACTAACCCTTCGTAATGAAACAAACCAGATTACAGTGACAACAAACGTACAACTCCTAAATAAGCCTGAATTGTTATAATTTATAATGTCCTTTCATTTATCTAAAGTTTCTGTCAGATAGATTGAGTTTGTGTTTCTTTCTTGTCAGATAAACAAAATAATATTGCATTTTTTTTAATCTAAGTTTTAGCTCTTTCTAAACTCTTCTTTATTGTAGAATTAATGAATTTGTTTTAAAATGTATTACTATATGCTATTTTGGGCGAAAGCCTGTTGCAATATACTTGTGAAAATAAATTTTAAATAAACGTGACAAATAAAACCTAATACATTATGTATTAAAACGATAAGAAAACACACAGAACTCAATCAGAAGAAGGGTTGATTGCTGTCAAACCATAATTAAGATAAAATAGTTAATAAAAACTCGGACGCATCTTGGAACTATTCCATACCAAATAACTCCAAAATGGCCACGATATTAAGTTGAAATAAAGAGGGTATTATTCGTCTTATAGACAGGCACATAATAAGTGTAGATTTCAGCTCAATTGGCGAAAAACTATTTAGCGTTGAAGTTTTAAAGTTCAATAGTCGCTATTTTTAAAATGGTGGCAGATATCAAAATAAAATTCATAAAATTCGAACTCAAATAGACTTCGTCTTGTAANTAACAAAAATAAAAACAAAAGATACTAATAAAATTAAAAATATACCATAAATAATTAAATAATCATAAGGACTTGACTAGAGCACATAGGTTTTCAACTTGGTTTGGATTCTGAAGAAGGTTGCTGTGTTCGTTATGTTATCGGTTAAGGTTACTCTTCTTTTGTGGTCTATTATGAAAATAATTATACTACTGAAATTACTAATGAAAATCATATTAATTACAGGTGTGACGTGGCCACTTGAAGGATCCCATTGGTCAACACGTTTTATTAATAACCTCCTTCCTTCAACCATCCCTGTTGCAAGTATGGTTGACATGGCTAACAAAGGTTCATCTATAACAAACTACAATGTCTACATCGGATTCATTAACTCTTTTATTTGGATCGCCATACTACTCGCATCTATAATATTTGTAGTTCGTAGAAATAGCAAACAGTAGAAAATTTAATTACTTGTATAATTTAAATAACTTCGATATTCGAATCATATTATGTAATAATTTTACAAATTTTATGTATTAATTAGATTATTAAAACACTCGCATAAATTTAACCTTTAATATTTATAATAATTTGATAAATCCAAATTACCTATTTATTAATAATTATAATTTTTGTGATTTTTGTAAAATCGATATTGTAAAAGATTAAATTATTTATTTTGATTATACAATTGAAAATTTTCGAATCAAAAGCATTTTGCCGATTTTTCAGGGGAGCCAAAAATCAACTTCGACTTCTTACCAAAAATAGTTTGTTTTTGATGTGAAACTTCTTTAGCGTTAATAGAGTGAATTTGAAGTAATTTAACTAAAGTAGTGTAACGGATTTGTGTAAGGGAAGTTATTATATCTATTTAAAGACCAGCAAATCAAGACAAACATTTATTTTTATTGGAATAAATGTGGTTGCCTTAGCGTAGCAATAACAAATCATTCCGAGGTGCGTCGGCGTCGTCGGGACACTACTCGATTATATAAATGATAATATATATAAACATTGTTTTAATTTGTTTTAATTAAATTTCCCATAACCATTTCTTAATCCTTAAATAATAAATTCGACAAAAAATGAAAGGGAGCAATGCATTCTAGAACTTAAGTTTCACTTCTAATGCGTTATAGACCCTCACACACACACATATATATATATATTTATAGTTTTATGAATGGTTTACAGCGTGTTAAATGATTTTTTCTTATACGACACATTATTGTCTTATTTATATTATTTTTCCCACTTTTAGCGAATTTCCATTGGAAAAAATTCGCTAATGGAGCCACCCTCATGGCGGGAGTTGGACCCGGGAATGTGACCAAAATAGGGGGGGCAATTTGGTTTCTGAGGGGGCTCAAGCCCCCTTCTCCCCCCTAGGATCGCCACTGCTTCAAACACTTCGTAACGTGGATTTCACCGGAGAGAACAAGAGATTTATTATAAAATGGAAAACTCATTTACTGTGGTTCACTCCATGAATTAACTTACATGTATATTATATGAAATGCATTTATTTCTTATTCAACCTCATCCAAACCAATGCTAATGAAAATCTTATTTATTACTGCTTTGATGAGGCCATTTAAAGGATCCTATTGGTCAACCCGTTTTATTAATAGAATCCTTCACTTATTCAAACCTCTAGCTAATGAAAACCTTATTTATTACTGGTTTGATGAGGCCATTTAAAGGATCCTATTGGTCAACCCGTTTTACATATAAATATAGAATCCTTTACTTATTCAAACTCATCCAAACCTCTACTCTAGCTAATCAAAACCTTATTAATTACAGGTTTGATGTGACCATTCGAAAAATTCCATTGGTCAAACCGTTTTATTAATAGAATCCAGTGGCGCTCCCAGGGGAGGGGGGGGAGGCACGTGCCTCCACGTACGTATAAGTATAGTATACGTATAGGCACGCTAGGTATGTGAGAAAGAAAATAAGTAGTCACTTTTTAATTTTCACCATCGTATATATCTACAATTGTCTCATGACTTATTCGTGGCGATGTAACTAACTACACTGTTTGAATATTTTGTACAAAACTTAAAAAATATTGATTAGAAATATTTGTTCGTAGGTTTACTGATAGCACTGCTGACTAACAATCTTTCAACGGCACTTCTAGTTTCAGTAACT
>KZ651056.1:887949-909132 GCA_001010745.2 Gerris buenoi | reverse complement strand
TCTTATTACGTTTCGCTTACAGGGTTCTTATTCAATTTAGTTCTATTTTTAATATTTGTCTTTAATTTTTTAGCCTCATCACATCCGGGTACATAGAGTTAAAAGGCGATGAAACATTCATAGTCAGATTAAACTCTAAGTTTACAATAACAGATTACCCACTAATTCAAATGTTTTAAATCGTAAGTTATCTAATTAATATCTTAAAGAAAAAAAATTAATAAGAGTTACAGAGATATTGACAAGAAGTTAAAATCCTCCATCTTTGTAAAATCAAACAAAAATTGCAGAAGAATGTTAAAAATGTTGTTAAAAACTGAGTTAAATACTAAATGACGGGGTAAGCAACAGGTGATTATCTCATTATATTTTCGCGATAGAAAATAATATATACGAATAAAGAATTAATTGATCAAATTTTTGATAAGTATCAAGCTAAAAAGTTTATAAATTAATAAAAACAAGAGGTACTAGACATTAAAATAAATTAATCAAATGAACATACCTTGACTCAAACATTTATCGTTGATTTTCACGTTCTGGAGGATCCTAAGTTAAACTGAGCCCTCCGATTTATCTATAGATATTTATAGGTAACAAAAATAAAAACAAAAGATACTAATAAAATTAAAAATATACCATAAATAATTAAATAATCATAAGGACTTGACTAGAGCACATAGGTTTTCAACTTGGTTTGGATTCTGAAGAAGGTTGCTGTGTTCGTTATGTTATCGGTTAAGGTTACTCTTCTTTTGTGGTCTATTATGAAAATAATTATACTACTGAAATTACTAATGAAAATCATATTAATTACAGGTGTGACGTGGCCACTTGAAGGATCCCATTGGTCAACACGTTTTATTAATAACCTCCTTCCTTCAACCATCCCTGTTGCAAGTATGGTTGACATGGCTAACAAAGGTTCATCTATAACAAACTACAATGTCTACATCGGATTCATTAACTCTTTTATTTGGATCGCCATACTACTCGCATCTATAATATTTGTAGTTCGTAGAAATAGCAAACAGTAGAAAATTTAATTACTTGTATAATTTAAATAACTTCGATATTCGAATCATATTATGTAATAATTTTACAAATTTTATGTATTAATTAGATTATTAAAACACTCGCATAAATTTAACCTTTAATATTTATAATAATTTGATAAATCCAAATTACCTATTTATTAATAATTATAATTTTTGTGATTTTTGTAAAATCGATATTGTAAAAGATTAAATTATTTATTTTGATTATACAATTGAAAATTTTCGAATCAAAAGCATTTTGCCGATTTTTCAGGGGAGCCAAAAATCAACTTCGACTTCTTACCAAAAATAGTTTGTTTTTGATGTGAAACTTCTTTAGCGTTAATAGAGTGAATTTGAAGTAATTTAACTAAAGTAGTGTAACGGATTTGTGTAAGGGAAGTTATTATATCTATTTAAAGACCAGCAAATCAAGACAAACATTTATTTTTATTGGAATAAATGTGGTTGCCTTAGCGTAGCAATAACAAATCATTCCGAGGTGCGTCGGCGTCGTCGGGACACTACTCGATTATATAAATGATAATATATATAAACATTGTTTTAATTTGTTTTAATTAAATTTCCCATAACCATTTCTTAATCCTTAAATAATAAATTCGACAAAAAATGAAAGGGAGCAATGCATTCTAGAACTTAAGTTTCACTTCTAATGCGTTATAGACCCTCACACACACACATATATATATATATTTATAGTTTTATGAATGGTTTACAGCGTGTTAAATGATTTTTTCTTATACGACACATTATTGTCTTATTTATATTATTTTTCCCACTTTTAGCGAATTTCCATTGGAAATTTGTAGTATAATTGTTGAGCAGTTTAAACTTCTTTCAAACTAATACGATTATACAAATACTACAAATTTCCAATGGAAATTCGCTCGGCTTGCGGATACCCGCGGTAGGATTTATTTATTTTTAATTTTGTCAAAATTTGGGTTTGCTTAAATAAAAAAAAAATGCCAATTTATTGTAGCAATATTTAAATTGCGCAGATGGTTAAAATTAATATGGAAGCATCTGTGGACTACAGTCTACAAACTATCCAAATTTCTTAATATGTAATTGAATAAGTTTGTACTTTTAAAGATTCAGGTGTAAATGAAAAAAAAACAAAAAAAAAAAAAACACTTCTATGAATGTGGAAGAGAAACTAATATAGCCGCAGAAGATTGAAACTTACATGCCACCAACATTGGACCAGCCCTTACTTTCTGGGGAATGAGCTTAATTTGCCATCAGAATTTAATTCTGACTTGAAGTTGGAGTAGGGAAATATGAATTATTTTATAAGAATGACATGCTTAATTTACACAAAGGCCACAGTAAGGTACAAAGGGAAATTCTAAATCAAAATGAGTGTTCTGTGTTCTAAAAGCAGCCGCCTTTTCAACACGTTCACGGCGAGCGACTAATTGTGTGACTGAGAGTGGGGGCTGTGAGGTATATATAGATTTATATAGGTATCAATAATTAAAGAACGGAAAAAGCTAGGCGAGAGCTGAAAAGTGGGGTAGAACGGTAGAGATGTGCTCTAGAGTCTTGAGGGCTAACTAGTTAAAAGAATCTGAACCGTGAGGCTAGGTATTAGAAATATGGCAAGAAGTGTAGGGAGAGCACGTTCCAGGAACGTTTTCCACCCCATTGACCCGACCAGCACCACGTTCCAGGAACGTGGTCCGCCATGAACGTGTTAAAAATCATTAATTCCTGTAAAGATCTTTATTTAGTTCCATGAAAAATTGTACACTCAGTGGTAACACTGGAATTCGTACAGTAGGCAGTAGGCTTCTTACTGGTTATCTAATCTATCTTTGTATTTGTAGTCTAAAAAATGCTTTATATTTTTCTTTGTTTTTAATTTATCTTCTGTTTATGTTCTGTTTTTTTAAGCTAGATTAGTTATTTTACCTTTTAACTAAAATGAGGACTACTCAAGTTTTCGAAATGATTCGCGGCTCTAAAACCGGTTACATTAAAAGAGGTGGTTTTCTTACAAAAGAAAAAGTACCTTTTCAACAGTTACTGCCATTGGCTCTGAATAATAAAGTATCTGGAAAGAGTGATAAATCTGCAGGTTCAGTATGTGTGCAGGAAATGTCTTTGCTGTTCGCTTGTCTGAAGAAGAACGAATTCAACAATGGTAAATGTACTGAAGAGTTAGAGACTTTTAGTAAATGTTATACTCAACAATTGAATCAAAGAAAAAGCCAGAAAAATAAGGAACTTACCGGCGCCTTGTCTCCTGGTGAGAAGAGACTCTCTCACAGACAAATCAACGAATTACTCTCTAAATATTCCTCCTAACCTATCATTTTCCTAGTATTTCTTCAGTTACTTACTGTACCTATAAATCAGATTAGACTTCAAAGAAAAATGATGTCAACGGAGAATCCTTTCAAGATTACCTGCAGATTATTCAATTTGCTGAAAACTCTACATTTATATGAATATTTAGAATGTTTAGCAAGTATAGAACCATTTTATGTGCAAGTTCCAGAACTTCTCAACATTGTACATTATTAAGTTTTTGCTTTATTTATTAAATATTAAGTTTATAAGACTGTTTTCTTTATTTGTCCAATTATACTAATGATTTTGTGATAAAGTGTCCTGTAGCACTCGTCTTTCTCAGTTAAGTGGCGTTTGGCCGATCAACTTGGTTGTCAATATGCCATGTTGATGACTATGTTCAGGGCTCGATTTGAGGCGAAACGGCGTTCTGGGGCCTCTTTCTCTCTGATAGATAAAAAAAAAAAAATGATCGGCACTATGATTTGCACTAAGAGTGTGGGTTTATGTCTAAAACTGCTTAAAATGCTGTTTTTGAACGTTTATTTTTGAGATTATTCTGTGGATAGGTTTGTGGTCGAAATTTGATGCTGGTCCACAGGTTGGAGTACAATAAAAAAATCATGCGGAATGAGCCTCTTTTGTTAACATAATTCACGATAATAACGAGGTATAACAATTCTTCACTTATTTTAAACCCAAAAACCTCACCCAAGAAACTGTTGATTACTTAGTAAAATGTAATGTCTTTGTTAAATATTGTCAATTTGGTTGACAATCAAGTTTATCGTCTAAATGCTGTTTTATTAATTATGGTTTATCATGAACTACTTGTCTTGCGTGAATTATAAAAAAAATAAATAAATAAATAGATCTTCAAATCCCTCAGTTCAATTATTTTTAAAAAAAGTTAAATTATGATTTGCCCATGTCTTAAGAGTTAATTTCACCAAAATGTTTAATTTTCACCAGTATGTATAATTTTAAAGCAGTTTGTAGGTAATTATGAAACGTCTCTTTCCTTGATAAATAAAGGGGGAAAAAATGTTCTTTCCTTTTTATACAAATTTTCCTTCAAAAATCACTTTTTTTGGGCTTTATCCTACTCCAGAGGGAAAAGTGAAGCTTAAAGAATCTAAAAGATTAAATTTAATAAAATGACCAATAAAGCCTCCGAGAAAAATGAATTCTTGATTAGCCCTTGTCTTTTCTTATTTTCTAAAAGACAATAATATTACCCCTTTATTTTGTTTCTCACAATAATTATTAAAAATATTCTTTGTGTTTAATAAGTTTTTACCTTCCACTAAGTACAATAGTAGTGTACTACTTATACATGTGTAAACGGTGATTTGTTGCCTTCCCAACAATGTCAACTCCTAATATCATACTTGGTTCTTTTAATTTATAAATATAAACACATACACCTTGTCCAACACCCATTCTTAGATATATTTTTAAGAATATATATTATTCAAAGGATTTAATTAGTATTGGTACTTCAAATGAGTGAATTATCAGCACCTGCACTGTACTGATATAACACTATATGCTCTGTGGTGAGCTTACACAACTATCTATGTATTGGATGACACGGGTATAGCATGTCGCTCTATCAGCAGTATAAACCTTATAATGAATTACATATCCGTCCCAATAGACGCCCTTTCACTTTACATTGTGATGCTGCGTAAAAGCTTGTGGGACCCCTTCTCCGAATCCATGGAATTAAATCCAGACCTCCTGTGTAAAAAGCGCATTTGGTAGCAATGAGCTACTGGGTAGAAAGAAAGGAGTAGGGTTACAGTAACTAGGAACAATTACAATAAGTTAAAACGATTCAGCGCCATTGAATGAACAGGAATTGGTATCGTAACTTAGAAAAAGGTT
Organism: Gerris buenoi; assembly: GCA_001010745.2. NCBI lineage: Eukaryota > Metazoa > Arthropoda > Insecta > Hemiptera > Gerridae > Gerris > Gerris buenoi. The sequence continues at coordinate 903,886 of KZ651056.1, read as the reverse complement.
GTTTTTTTTTCCAGGGGCCCATTGAACTAACCTGGGGGTAAGGAACCAAACCCTTCCCATTTCTGTGAAGTGTTAAATCGTTGACTATGTCTTGTCACATCTCAATGTCATATCGAACCGAGAGTATTGATCATGGTTTTCAGGCCAAAACCTGGTGGTGCAACCCATTTGTTTAAACAATGCTGGGTGAACATTGAACCAGGGGCCCAGATCAGACATAGAACCATGAGCTGTGTGGGCAGTGGACGCCCATCCAACTATTGACTACGTCAGATACTGCTTAACTGAACTATTTAAAAGCCAACATCTCTCTCCTACTGACAACCAAGGCCCTTCTTAATAAGGAATTTGCATGAATTATTTCAAAATCTTAGGACTAGCTGTAAACACCCGTTAAGATTTTTTTTTTTGGCTAAGTTTTATTTCATTAAACCTATAAAAAAAGCAAATAACCTGCCCTGCAGCAGCTTTCATTTTATACCCCACTCAACATTTTTTAAAAAATAAAAATTTGGGTGCACACAAATTTGCAAATTATATAAATTTAAAATCCCCCCCCCCTTATTTTGACCTCTCTATAATAAGGTATTTGCATGAAATATTTAAAAAATTTAGGAGGTTGGGGAGGGGGATTTTTTAACTCATTTAACTAACAAAAAATTATAAAAAGCATTTACAGTCGGACCTCCTTACAATGAACTTCTGAACAGCGAAAATCTCTATACAACAAATGTTATTTATGTCTCACAGGTTCTCTATATAAAAGTGATTCTATAGAACTCAATTAATTTCTCTACAACAAACAATATTCAAGAAGAACAAAGATCAGACCGTCAAACTTTCTGTGAATTTATACTGTCAGTGTATTAGCTTTCTTATATTTTCTTAGAACCATTTTAAGGTGGTTCTTGCTCTAGCTCTCTAATAGTTTTGTGTAATCTACCTCCATTAGTTCAAGTGGAATCATATTTGAACAGAATAGAGAACTCTTTCAGTCCAAATTTTGAATTTGTTTTGGACAGTTATAAATAAAGATCTTGTAAGGTTTGTTCCAACCACACTTCAAACTGGTTTAGAACTGTCCGACGCATGCGCAACGGACCACAATTGATCGTTTTTCGCTAATGCGAATGCGTCGTACAGTTTAAAGTGTTGTTGAAACAAACCTAATATACCTGATGAAATATTTCAATGCCTTATTAAGTGTGAGCATTACTTTGAAGAACTGTCAGTACACCAGCTAGTTCAAAGAGATATAAGACAATTTTATAAATGATAATTGCTTTATGCAGTGGAATCTGTGAACTGTGAATTATACTTTACATTATTGTTATTTATTGCTTGATACATTGTGTTGGGTTATTTTTATTACATGTATATGCAAACATAAATGTCATTATACTATTTTATTTGTTATCAAAATATATAAGTATGTGGTTATTATTCTTACAATTCTTATGATTAAATATGTATATACGTACATCATTAAGCATCATACGTTTCTCAAAAAAAAATTCTATATAACGCAATTTTGATAAAACAAATTTTCTTTCTGGAACCATCAAGTTCGTTACATGGAGGTCTGACTGTATCTATTTGTAATCTACTCAGCAGCAGCTTCCATTTGATACCCCACTCAACATTTTATACCACTTTTTGCGAATTGCACTTGTGCATATTTAGTTTTCATCTTCTCTATATTTATCCTTTAGGTGGGTCAAAAAGTTACAACATTATATAAAATATCCACTATTAAGCTTAAACGGTTTGGGACGTATGAACCAAAGAGCTACGGACAGACAGATACATCACCCTCGGCATAAAGGTTCCGAGAAGGATCTTTGAACTCTAAAAATCATCATTCTAATAGAGGTAAAGGCTTCATTGTTGCAGCTTAAGTCAAATGAATATGAATAAAAAGGTATTCTTTGTTAAAAAAATTGTTCAGCAAATCTTCTGTACTTTTTCACGTGTTTATTGTACAAAAAAAATTAATAAATAGAAATTATTATACAATATTAAAGCTTAATATAAAATGAAAAAAGTAGTAAAACAATTGTACATCCTGTATTTTTGTTATATTCTATCATATAAAGTGAACACACTATACCTTTGCCAAAATAAATGTCCTAATTAAAAAAACAAAACACAATCCGTGTTGTATAATTGAAAAGGAAAAGAAAGCATTATAAGAAAGTGTGATTGATTGATCATTAATTATATTGAATTGATAGATGAAAAGTCTTGGTGCGACTTCATTTGTCTTGGCCTTCCACTCCAGCCTGAGACATCAGATCCGATATGTTCTTCTCCAGGTCATCTATTCGGTTGCCCATTTCATCTAGTACTCGCATTAAGGAGAATAATGTGTCAAAAGAATAAAACATAGTTTATAACAAGTAAAAAAATAAATTCAACTACACAAAATTGAAGACATAGTCTTCCTTGTAAGCCTACATTGTTATATTAATTCCCTTTTACAGTTGGAGTGGCGAGCCAATAAGAAATCAGGATTTTAAATTCTAAAAGGTAGAGCCAACTAGGCAATCAAAAATGTCACTGGCCCCACCCCTCCCACAGGTCTAGTGAATTTATTGTTTTCCTCATTTAGGATGGCCAATCTGAGTGTCAAAAGTCACAACTCATAACACGCATACTGTAGGCCACTGAAGCTTATGCACTAATATTGAAATAACTAAAAATAAGTTAGGTATCTCTATCTTGGATGGGTCAGTTATGCACCTTGGACACTCATGCCCTGCAGAATTCCAGGGAGAAGAGGACATTTTTTCTGAGCCTAGAAACGCTATTTTAGTAACCTTCCAACCTTCACTTATCACGCTAACAGTGTTACCAGCAATAGTTGATTGTGGCTAAAACCCTGTTTACAAGGTGATGGTTCTCACAATAGAACTATCATGTCAATCAACATTGTGGTGTACAGTATTCTTGGTAAGAATAAATATACAGTAGAACCTCGCTTACACGACATCAATAACACGAAAACCTCAATTACAAGTGCAATTTTCAAATCCCCTTGAGATTGCCATAACACATAACACAAGTCCCCTCAACAAAAAGAGCACCCAGATAACAAGACTGTTTCCCTAATCCCCTTGAGACACTTCTTATCGAGGTTCTACTGTACATCAAAAGAGTGTTCTAGTACTCAAGTTACATCCATATCCAGCATACAAGCATTGAATACAGAAACTGAGCATTAAATAGTTATAATATTATACAACAACACATAAGTATAGCTAAAAAAATATTTAGATTGTAGTACACAACAAAATATGACATTTGTTACCTCCCAGATCTGTTATCACGAGATAAAAAAGTATAAACAAATAATAAGCCAATCAGCATCTGGTGTGATGGCTGATAGTTCCATCGAGGAAAAATCTATCACATAGTCTACACAGAGACTTTTGATGCAATAGATGATATCAAGACTGCAACTATCGTGTCAACTATCACAGTGTAAACGGGGCTTAAGTGTCCAAGGTAAGGGAAGCTCCACAACAAATAATCAGCAAATTGGTATTAGAATGGGATTATTGCTTGATAATAGCTCTTTAAATTAATTTTTCAATACACAGGTATTAATTCTATTGATATTATTATATCAATAGAATTAATACCTACAATGTGTGTGGATTTTAATGTGTTAAATTTTCAGAAGGCTTATCCTTCCAAACGTTCTATTTTTAAAATATCTTAGCTTAGTTCTAAAATAAGAACCTTTTTTTGGCTTTAAGCAAGTAAATGATTACTTTATAAATAAGTTTTTTTTTTATTTTAAATCATATTATAATTACTATTTATAAGGGGAGACAGACAGAGAAAAATAGACTTCAGCGCCGGGATTCGAACCACGGACCACTCTATATTTCCAGTACAGAGTACAGATGCTCTAGCCAATTACAGTAGAACCCCAGGAATCCGAACCCCGCAAATCCGAAAACCCCGATATTCCGAACAACTTTTAGGATTAAAAAAAAAAAAAAAAAAAAAAAAAGCTGTAATTTAAAAGGGTGTATTTCTGTAACATCTAATTCAAATAGTGATTGTTAATGATGTCAATAACATACATAATATTACATACAAGTGTTTCCTGTAGTTCCAGGTACCTAGTAGTGAAAAAAATGATTAATTTATTGAACGAATACAATTTATTTAAAAAAAAATTCTGATAATGGTTTTAAATGAGCAGGATATCATTTTTCAAAGAACNTGTTCAGAAGATGTTTAAACTGATTGCAGTATTGTGAGATGATAATGGTTTTAAATGTGGATATAATTTTTCTGAGAACTGTTGTTTTAGTTGAGACATTACACACTTAAGGTTTGGTGAAATTTCCCGGAATTGCGTTTAGCCGCATCTACATGTTTCTTATAAACATTAAAACCCTCTCCTATTCTCAATCATATTTAATGCATTTCTAGAAATACTCTACCTTTATACTCGCCGCCCTACATTTCTTTGTAACCGAATACCGAAAAAGGTTTGTCAACGTTCTAACTTAATCATAATTATTCTATATCTCTTTCTTTTAACAGAAATACTAGGTATTTCTCTTGCCAGAACGTAAGAATATACCTATAAACTATACCAGCAACAATTTAATTATTTTAATGGACAATAAAACCAGACATCCCGATAATCCGAACAATTCAGAAATCCGAACCGACCCTGGTCCCAATTAGTTCGGATTTCCGGGGTTCTACTGTATGTAAATAGTAATTATAATTTGATTTAAATTAAAATTTAAACGTTCCATAGTACGAATACTATCAAAAACTTAAAAATTTAAATAAGTTTAAAAAAAAAAAATATATTGAACAACACAACTCTTATTAAATTTTTTGAAAAATTTAAACAACCACAATCATTAAATATCAAGTAGAAAAACTTTACAGTTAGGCTGCACGGTGAAACACAGAGAAGTTATATAAATTGCAGACATTGAAGAAACCGCATGAATTAAGACACTAAATCAAGTGTTGGGCAGGCCTGCTATGCTATGCGTCTTTATTCACATTTTCTCATATAATTTTGGTGATAGAAAAAAAAGTCGTCCTGCCTGGGTCTCAATTTGCACAAAGATTCAAGCTCAGATTCTTGTATAATTTAAATTTAATTAATTCTCTAACAAACTTTTACAATACCAGAATTAATAGCATGGTAAAACTTAAACTTAGTCAAAAAGATATGAATTAAAAAAACTCGCTTCATTTGTTATCAACAATATTGATCATATCAACAAGTTACTTATACATTTGAGAAGGGGAAAACCAGCTTAAATCGACCGCATAAACGATAAATATATCTTTTGTCATAACAGTTAAAGGGATATTATCTTTTGTATACACAATATTTATCTTATACCTACGTATTTTAATGTTAATATGCAATATAAATCAATATTGTGACCATAACACAAGCATATTAAATATTGACAAAGCCATAGTATATTATAGAAACGAGTATTGTTCTGCTAAAGAACAGAGCAAAGAAAAAATGCTCTTATTCACCCAACAACACCCAAATCAGTAAAAATAACATGGATCAGCGAAGAATAATAAATTCAGTTCAATGATAAAAATTTTTATGAATTAAATATTAGTGTCTACATCTAAGTTGATTAAAAAGGATATTTCTTGTGATAATCTGATCCGACATTGCCTGGAATTTTTCCTGTGTTTGAGTCAGTAGCGTTTGAATCTATAAAAACAGTAAAACAAAAACTAGTTAAAAAATACTTAAGTATAAAATCTGGTAATAAAAAATAGAAATAATCGAAGAAAATTAGTAGAGAAAGAGAGAAGGTTATTTTACTCAAACACAATGTATTAAAGATCTTGGAGGTTGAAAACGATAAAAAAGAATAATTTAACGTCTTACTTACATATTGAGTTAACTCTAGTAAATTGTTGGGATCACTACTATTGTTACCTACAGAATAATTTTGTTGTTCGTCACTTTTAACTTCCTCTTTAACGTCCGCCATAATAAACAGTGGACAATTGAAAATGTAACCTCCAACCCAGTCAAGAGCACTGCAAATGCTTCGGTTATAGTTATTCCAGGGGCGTGGCGCAAAAATTTAAACTTGGCTAAAAAAATCAATTATTTCTCTTATATTATGTCTCTAAATATAAAAATAGTTATAAACTAAAGGTTTAAATAATTATTTAATACTAAAATATAACTAATTAATTAAAGTTGTTAAAATAAATTATATTATATGTGATAGATTTTTTCTTCTTCTAAGTTTACACATTTATATTATTTGCAACGAAAATAATTATAATCTTAAAAACTATATAATATTAATTATTATACTTTACTATTAAAGTAATTTTTATTTTGTATAAAAATCAATGAAGTTTTCCAGATATTTTCTTATGTCACCGGCGGCCCTGGAATTTAAANCTTAAAAACTATATAATATTAATTATTATACTTTACTGTTAAAGTAATTTTTATTTTGTATAAAAATCAATGAAGTTTTCCAGATATTTTCTTATGTCACCGGCGGCCCTGGAATTTAAAAAGAACGGTCACAGTTAAGTGTCATAGAAAAGAGACTAGGGAATTACGATATCGTGTAATTCTAGGAAAATTATTTATAAATATTTGTTAAGTTCGTAATAAGTTAATACTCTATGTTGAATAACTATGAAATTAGTGCCTTACTACGAAGTTTTTAGACTTAGTTTTAAGTCCTTTAACTCAGTGAACTGTTCTATAAAAATCAATAATGGTCTAAACAAATAAGGTGTCGCTATGGTTTGCCTTTGCCTGGTAGTACCATCGTTCTGGTAACATTAATCTCACTTATTTTTATATTGATTTTTCTTTCTCATTTGGTTTATCAACATAATAATGTTCTGAAACTAAACTCGTCATTTTTTCTCACGAGCTAAACGAATTATCTCAAATCAATAAAAAGACTCATTTACTAATTTAATTAACGTTGTTTTTTGTTGTTTTCGTTCATACATCTTTATCTCTCTTTTGTTTTTGTTATTACCTACCAATTACCAATAAACAAATTAAAAAGAAAAAAAAATATGAATTTATTAAAAATACATGGTTATCTCTGTTATCCTTATCACATTTCTCGTATTATTCTTCAATTCTCCGTCTACTGATAAAAAAAAAGATAATCCCTTGAATAGAATTCTCTACTGCTACTGATTCATGTCAAGTGTCAGAAGCTGACCCTAACTTATAAATACTGGCTGCTCTCAATACCTTACCATCAGTTAACTCTCTCCCTTCATACAAGGCTTAACTACCTTTATATCTGCCTTCATATTTTCTGTACTACAGTAATACCACATTTTCATATCCGGCTCTTACATTTGATTAATTTTATTCTTAGCCTGTAATTTATTATTCATTTTTAAATATTAAAAATAAATTAAGAAAAAAAACCAATTCTTACACCTTTTTCAATGTATCTTCAGTAAATTATACAACCACAGAAGTATTTTCATTATAATTAAATTTATAAGGATAAAATAAAATGAGGTGGATTGTTCCAATTATTTTTATAATCGGATACACTTCAGCATTGCCTTCAGGATACTATCCCGTAGTTTTAGGTAAGATTTTTTTAAAATTAATATAAATATTTTTTGCAATTTCAAAAAATTATATTAATTTATTTGCTTTATTTACATAGAATTTTTATAGTACTGTTACATAGATTACTATTTACTAATTTCAATTAAAAATATTATGTATAAATATTTATTTAGGTATAAAATACCTATTTTAATAAATATAGTAACTAAATTAAATAATAATGATATTCTTTATTTCCACATCATATAAATATGTACACATTACAATTTAATAATTATACTCTAAGACGTGAGAGCCCTTATTAGCAGTAAGAAAATATTAGAGTGAGGGCTCTGCTTCTGGCTTTTATGTATCATAGAATAGATAGAATGAAAATAATATAATAACAATTAAATAATAGAACCCTACGACTAAATTACTATTCATATGCAGTATGTATATGTATAGAATTAATTGATTGAATTATAATTTTTTTTTTTTAACAGTGAAATTGTGAGTTGCTACTGATACATTTTTCAGAGAATTTGTTAAAAATTCCTATTTTTGTAAGTGAAAAACGTTTAAGATATTAACTCTTTGACAATAAAATGGAAATATAATATGTGACAGTTACTCTAATATTGTTCAGATTTTACTTAAAAAAAAAATANAGTAATGCTTTAGTCGGTATCGGTTACAAGAGAAATTTCAGCATTCGAGGAGCTTATATATATATATATATATATAAATCTCGAATTTCACTTCAAGGCCTCAAGATGCCCAGGTATGGGCGATGTATAGCCAATTTATAAATTAAAAAGAAAATATTAAAAAAAGATAATCATCCCTAAAGATCTAAAAGAAAAAAAAAAAAATCGAATATTACTTTTAAGCCTTTATTTGAGGCCCAGCTTTCAAGCCCATTTATATAGGTATTCTTACTAATAAGGATAGTTGTTCTCATAGGTTTTATTTCTAAATTACATTAAAAATATAAATTTACTAATTCTATCCATTTTTGACTAATTTAATGGGTAAAAGTGAATTGTACATTGCTATTTACAGAATAGAAGTACAAAATTATTTTTGTTGTCCTAGAATTTTCAGCGGCCGCACCGCACCGCTTTGTGGTGCTCATCCACTCATTTTCTGAAGAAAAACAACCCTTCTGCATATTGACTATGTGGAGATCCAAATCGAACTACAAAATTCGATGGCACCGTACAATTCACTTTAGCCATTTTGCTTTAACTATTTCCTATAGATTATAAACCAACCAATCTAACGTTTTATTTTAAGTTCTGTCAGTATTCCAATATATAATGATTTAATTATTATTATTTTTTTTAAATCCTTTTCATTTTAACATCCATGATTAGGGGCAAATTGGTTTATCTGTTCACTAATGAATTCCTAAACAAAGGGATGATAACCAATCTGTAATGAAACATTTACTGCTTTATCCGAAAATAAAATTATTGCTATTAATAATTTAGTGTTATTCGCTGTAAGTTTGTTCTGATAATAATTAGTTAAAACAACTGACTTAATTATATAACAGTTATAACTGTAACTGTTTTTGGACACATTTAATAAAGATATTTTTTATTTATTTATTTTATTTTTATTAATTTTTTTATTTCATTTTTTTTTATTAGCAAATAATTTTTTCTGAAATGAAAATCAGGTTATTTATTAAAAAGAATAAAAAATAAAAATAAGTATTCTAGTTACTCCTATTTTTTAAAAAATAATTTTGATCAACATTGCTTGATACTAGTTCTTAGCTATTTAGTAACAACTTAAGTAGCATTAATTGTATTTATAAGTGATTTTGATTATTTATTTTTTCAGTTCCTGGTGATGGAGGCAATCAGTTAGAAGCTAAACTAAATAAATCAGACACTGTTCACTACGTATGTGATAAAGTTACCAAGGATTATTTCACACTCTGGCTTAACATTGGAGAATTTGTTGAAGTCATTATTGACTGTTGGGTAAAGATATTTATTGTTTTTATTGCGTTTTATCTCTATTCTTAGTCGATTCCTAGTTCCTGGTATTAGTGTTTTATTTTTTAAATATCACATTTTAGATAGAATTTGTAGAATTTTTGTATAAACAAGATTTTAGTTCATTTTTACATTAAGTTATTAAAAATATACTCATGAGAAATTTGTGTTTTCAAGGGAGAAGTTTCCTTATTCTACAATTAAATTTTCTTGGTGTGTTTTCATAATTTGTAGTTTTGTAAATAAAATAATTTTCTTAATAGGTTTCATCATTTTTAAAAGATTAAACCACTGAAAATTTACAATTCTATGAATTAATAGTAAATAAATATTTTAAATAATAATAAATTCTGGATTGCATTATTGTTTTATTTAAAAAAAAAAAGTTATAAAGTATGAAGAATATAATAAATATTTTTACTAATTAATTTTTAGTCATATTTATTTAAAAAGTAACAAAATAATGGCACTTCTTTAGACTCCCTTATAAAGACAGAACTGTGTTATTTATAATCAAAAGAAGTACCATAATAATAATGTTAAGCTTGGATTTTGTTTTTACCTGTTATATTTCTTTCAGGTGGATAATGCTAAATTAGATTACAACAATGTAACTAGGACAACATCAAACAGACCTGGCGTAGATGTCCGTGTACCTGGATGGGGTGATACATTTACTGTAGATTGGTTAGACCCCCTTGAAATATCAGCGGGAGCTTATTTTAAAGATATTAGTAATGCTTTAGTCGGTATCGGTTACAAGAGAAATTTCAGCATTCGAGGAGCTCCTTTTGATTTCAGAAAAGCTCCAAGTAAGTAATTAATTAAAGTTTATTTACTATATTCCATTTTAGGTAATTTATTATTTTTATCTTGTCTTTTTTTTATTACTTTCATTATAGATATGATTCATTAATCAAATCATGTTCATTAATCTCAAGAGGTTACACACAATATAGAAATATAGATGACAAAAATATTGCTGTGAATTTTTTTTTTTTTTTTTTTTTTTTAAATAAACAGACTGAATATGACGATGATGTATCTATCAAATATTTCTATTTATCTTATGTTAATTATTATTTATCTTAATTCCTTGTTTCAGACGAGCTTGGAGATTACTTTGTCAATTTGAAAACACTTATAGAAGAGACTTACACTCTGAATAACAACACTCCTGTCATAATGGTTGCACATAGCATGGGCGCTCCAATGTCTCATTACTTTCTACAAAATTTACCTCAAGAATGGAAAGACAAGTATATTAAGAATCTAATTACCTTGTCTGGTGCTTGGGCTGGCTCGTTCAAATCCCTCAAAGTTTTCTATATGGGTAAGTAAAACGATGTCTTTATTTACTAACATATTATTTACCTTTTACTTTGTCCCATTAAAATTAAATTCGTCTGCAATAGAATCATCTAGATTTTTAAGATCCTCTGAACTGCCTAGAACATACATCTATTCGTCTATTTATTGATAATTATCTGTAAAGTTTTATTGATTTTGATCCTAGAACTTTTTAACTGCTCTTTATTCCATGGGTTTTTACTTTAATAGTTGAGGTGCTTGCCCTATTATGAGTAAAATATACTCAATAAAATTTGGTGGGCTAAACTATTTCATTCTAAACTTCTATTAGTCTTCTGGTGAGTAAATTGGGCTAAAACTGTAGTATCACTTTAGCCTCTAGGATTACTAATGTAAATACCATAACGTTGGGCTCTGTGAATTCTTCAGATTTCTTCTGTAACATGCTTACCTAGTCTCGCCTAATTGCTGATTCCCAATAAATTTTAGTTTAGTTTAACTTTGGCGCTCTGATAGGTGGTAATGCCTGGTAACAATTTCTTCTCACCGTCTGACAAAAAGATATGCCTAGGAACCCATTGTTTTTGAGCGGGTCATACAGACTGATATGCCAAATACTCTACAATTCTTTTCTTGGTCTGACAGACCAATGTGCCTAATAGTCTACAATTCTTGTGTTGGTCTTACAGACCAATATGCCCAATAGTTTACAATTCTTGAGTTGTTCTTACAGACCAATATGCCCAATAGTTTACAATTCTTGTGTTGGTCTTACTGACAAATATGCCCAATAGTTTACAATTCTTTTATTGGTCTGACAGACCAATGTGTTTTTACGAAGACGGTATATGGTAAATATAAGAAAATGAATATAAAGCTCAGTAATTCTAGCATAGCAACACTGAGAAACCAATGTGCCTTCAACTAGATAAAAAATGCATTTACCCACCAGAGGGTTAATAATAAACTGGTATCAATTATTCTTCAGTTAATTCCTTATTTTCTAATTATTCTTGGGCTCTAGGGATGATCTTTAAATAAAAATTGGTATCTAAACACGTAAAAAATGAATCACTTAAAAATGATACACGTAAAAAGTGACATTGATTCAAATATTTTGGTATAACACATGTCAAATTTGAATCTTGAAAAGGCAATAAAAAGGCCTAGGTGCAATTTAGAGCCCATTTATTAGCGGTAGTCATTACGTAATGTATTATTTATTACACATAAATATTTTCAAAATATTAATTAAAGTTATACAAAAATGATCTTTACAATAAGTGAAGTATTATTTTATTTTTTATTTTTCAATAATATAGTATATTGCTTTGAAGCAATCATGAAATTATTTATTCCCAATCCATTCTGGCATTTCCAATTTACCTGTTTAATCAATCCTCTACCCATTATTTATGCAATTATATCAAACAATTTTTAATCACTTTGATTTCTTCAAATTGTGAATTGGTTTCTACCGATAAGGTCGAACTTATTTGCTTTATCCTTGATAGATTTATAATGATCTATAACGGTTAAATTATGTAATAGTTAAAAAAGACATTTTTAATTATCTATGTCTTTATATTGTTCCGTAACTTATCTTTAATTTGTCTGCTATTTTACCCACCAATTAAAAATTAATACTTATCAGTTATTTTGTAATTGTTATGAGCTTTCATGTGGCTTTTTATTGAGTACTAAAAAATTGATTAAAAAAAATAATAATCAGCAAAAAACTTCATGTGTAAAACGCTTTACTTTTTGTTTTACCTGAATACACTTATCTTTAAGCAAGTAACATCCTTAAAATAGAGAGAAAGAAATGATTGGTAGATTTAGATAAAATCTAAGGGAAAAACATTTTTTTAAAAAGTTTCACTTTTAATTTTTCTTTGAAAATGTTAAAGTTATTGACATATTTAAGATTTGATTTTATTTTAGGAGTTGTTCTTTTAAATTATTTTGTCAATTACAACAAATAAATAAATAAATTTATATATAAAATGATTATAGTAATAAGAGTCTTAAACAAAAACTAAGAAATGTCGTAACATAAATATGTCCTAAAAACTGGTATGAAATTTGTATATAGATTCTAATATAACACAATATAAGCGATATATTCAAGTAAAAAAAAAAATGGTTGTAAAACCAAGAAAAAACAAATCATTTGTTTAATTCTTATAGCTTATTTTAATTATATCAGAACCTGTCTCAAACACTTCAGAGGCATCTGTGTTCCACCACTTTGGGAAGTCAATCTCAGCAGGAAACGTGGTCTATTTCATTATAAATTAGATTGCTAAAAAAAGTTGCAATATAACAAGTTACAGTCCATAAGTATGTTCTTTGTTTACCAAATTCTTGTATTTGAATGCTGAGGAAATAGTTTGACAAGTTAATACTTATTGATTTGACGACTGATTTTTGGGGATTAATACTCGACTTTTCTCTAACTATGAATTACGAAGTATCGTCTAGATTGAAAAATTTTATATACTTCCTCATATTGAATAAAATTAACTTGAGTCAAATTTTGACAAACCACCAAATATTAGTTTGGTCAAAATTCAATTACTTATATTTTAATTGAGAATGGTTTTTAAACACAGATTGGATATTCTATGAAAATAATAAATGACAAATATGTGTGAGTTAAATTCTAACCATGAACCAATATTTTTGTTCACTAATGCTAACAAGTTAAATTATTTATCTGATATTTGATATAATAATTAATAAATTTAAAATTTACATTTTTTTTAATCTTTGTTGGTTTTAGGAGACGATCTTGGTGTTTTCCTTTTACCAAACGGACCTCTGAGACAGATGCAAATGACAATGCCAAGTATAGCTTGGCTTTTACCTTGGCCGCAATTCTGGAAGCAAGATGAAGTTTTAGTTCAAACTGCTACTAAAAATTACACCTTGGCTAATCTTAAAAACTTCTTTGCGTGAGTATTACAATTTCTCTAACCAAATCTTGTTTTATTATTATTATTATTTATTTATTCATTTATTTATCTTTTTTATAGAGATATTGATTATCATACTGGTTGGGAAATGACAAAAGATCAGTCGAAATACTGGGTATTTGACAACCCAGGTGTTGAAATCTACTGTCTTCATGGATCTAATGTTTCTACAACTGAGAAGTAAGTATTCTCTTTTACTGCACTTAAAATAATTTCAGTAAGTTTGTTGTTTCTTCCTAGATGTTATGGAATATACTTTACCAAATTTAAACAGTAACCTCAATAGCAAATGTTTAATATATTTTCTTTAATCATATTTAAGTAGCCATGACCATCATTAGTAAATACTGTGGGCGCGTAATATCTCTTTAAGGAAACCTATTATGTTTAAAATTTAATTTTATTAATAGAATAGGCTTCTTCAAAAATAATTATTTTTAATTAAAGCCTTTTTAAATTTGTTATTGTTATATTGATCTCTGAGTGTGTATGTGATGTTACATGGAATCTTAAATCATTCTGCTTTTTTTTTTTTTCTTTTTAATAAATCCACTTAATAAAGTGGCATAAAAGTAAAAAATGAATCCACACTTGAAATAACTCTTGAGAGAAACAAACAACATCTAAAATTTTATGTTACGAGGGGGAGATATATTAAAAGTTGATCTTTTCATCTGATGTATTTGATTCTTTATAAATTATTAAAAATCTTTGAAGTGTAAAAATGAATCACTGTAGTTTAATAATTATTATAAATATTTTCAGAATGGTATTTGCCGAAGGTGCCTTTCCATCAGGTAAACCAACATTTGTTAACGGGGATGGTGATGGTACAGTAAACGCTAGAAGTTTATCAGCCTGTACGGCTCTCGATGGCATGCCAAATACAAAGGTACATCATCAAGTCTTCCCCGGAATTGATCATCAGGGTATGCTTCACCATGATGATGTTGTCAGTCGTGTTGTCAACATTATAACAAGTGGACAGAAAAATTTTACTTCCGATATGAGTTTGTTAGAATATGAAATAGAAAGAATCATACATATTTAAAGTCAACAATTTTTTAGGCCTTTAAAAAGTTACAATGAATGTGTAGTGTCTAATAACAACTCAATTATTTAAATTAATTAATAATAATTTAAGTTGTAATTTTTGATTATCACTCTAAAACTCAATAATTTAGAATACTCATTTTATATCCACGAAGAATAGTTTTATTTATTTATTTGTCTTCTTTTTACCTACTTTATCAGTATTTAATTAATATTGAATTATGAAATCAATTTTTACGTAGTATATAATATTTTGTAACATATTGGTAGTGCAACATTAACACTTAAAATAATTATTTTGCACCTGAATGCTGTGTCTTAGAAGTATTTTAATTCCTAAAATTATATATAGTTATACGATTAATGTTATAAAATTATAAAGATTTATTATTATAAAAAAATCATATCTTAATGTTATTTAGTATTTAACTATGTAATAACTAGTTTAAACTTTTTTCTTATTCTTTTTAACTTATTTCAACAATGTAAAATATTATATAAACAAAATGTGATAAAAATAAATCATAATTTTTTTTTTTACTTTTTTAAAATAGCCTTTCTTTTGTAGAGCCCCATTATCCAAATAGATAATCAAATTTAATTTTCATAGCTGTAATGATTGCAAGATTGCCATAACTTCTGTTGTATTATTACAGCTAGAATTATTAAATTTGGCAGACATTTTAGGATATTTAAATGCCAAAAGGTATGCCATTTGATAACTTCTGCTTATAAATAGTAATAAAGTTATTTAAGTTTTGGCAATTAAAGTTAAGTTTAAGTTATTAAAGTTTGGCAATTTAACAAATTGTATCAAACAAAAAATACATGGTTTTTTAATCAAGGATTATAAGCTGCCAGAAGTTGTTATCAGTGGCGTACATAACGGGAGGGCAGGCGGGGCACCGCCCCGCCACTTTTGGCAAGGGGGGGCATCAGAACTCTCTTCGGCTCCTCTACGGTTTTTTTTTTTTTTTTTTTTTTTTTTTTTTTTTTTTTTTTTT
>KZ651056.1:814941-873423 GCA_001010745.2 Gerris buenoi | reverse complement strand
ATGTGTGTGTGTGTGTGTGTGTGTGTGTGTGTGTACTAAGAGAAATAGATGTCGATCACTTAAGCAAACAAGTGTCTTGGATTATACTGAGTGGGATTAAAGTTTAAGATGGTCCTTATAAAAAAAAAAAATCGATTAATAAAACATATTGTTTTAGTTATTTTGATTTTTTTAAACGATAGATCTTTGGGGATAAGAAAAGAGAGTAGAGACATAATTGACAGTGATAGATTCATTTTCAATTAATATTATTAATCAAGTATAAATAAAAAAAATCATGATTGGAAATTGACAATCAAGCATTAAATACATTTAAGAAACTCTCAATTCTCGTGAATATTAAGAACTAGCCGTTATGCCCGTGGCAACGGGCAGAATAATAAGTTTAAATAATAAGTTTAAATAATAAGTTTAATGCATGGAGTTTCATAACAATGGCATGGCCTAGTGGTAGCGTTTTCGCCTGACGCACAGGAGGTCACTGGTTCCATCCCAGCTTATGGCTAATCAATTTTTAACGTTATAAATCATTTAGAGGTGAGTCGTTGCCCGTCGGGACACTACTCGATTATATAAAAGATAGACTGGGAAGATATTAAGGTGCTAAGTAAAAGAATTTATGTGGTTGACATATATTAGAATTATACTTTTACAAACCAGTAATGTCTAATTGGTTTAATTGTTTCCCCCGTTTTTTTAACCCTTTCGGGACCAACGACGTAATATTCCGCAAACTTTTTTTTTTTACACTATGGACCAACGACGTAATATTCCGCAAATGATTTTTTGTGTTATGACGTCTCACTACTCATTCTGTATGGTTTAGAAATGACTAGTAACGCATTCTTTTGTTAGTAAATAGTTACGGACTAGTTATTAAAAAAAAAAAATAATTAGAAAAGAAGCGATGAAGAAAAACGTGTAGGGAGATAAAAATTAATCCGAGCCGGGGGTGTTCATAGGTTCATAGGAACCCGGGCCTGGCTAACTCACCTCCCCTCTCCTTACACGGTCCTGAAAGGGTTAATCTGTCAAAATTGCTTTGATTTTTCACATAAATTAAAGTATCAATTTAGCACAAGTTAAAGAGCGTAGACGGTTCAAATTAATCTGGGGCTATCGGCGGGTTACTTTCAATAAATTATAAAAGTTTAATTCAAATCAGATGAGTACTTTTGAAGCTATTGGTGTAAATATATGTGTATGTTTGTGCGCAAGTGGAAGAAAAACAAATAGGCTCAGAGGGCTAAAAATCTCTTGGAATTTTTGAAATCGGAGACCTAAAAATGTTTCGTTTATCAAAACGATCACATAGCTTCCGTTAACTTCGGTAAGCTCGGAAGAGCTTCCGAAGGCACCGAAAGGTACCACATAGCTTCCGTTACCTTCGGTAAGCTCGGAAGAGCTTCCGAAGGCACCGAAAGGTACCACATAGCTTCCGTTACCTTCGGTAAGCTCGGAAGAGCTTCCGAAGGCACCGAAAGGTACCACATAGCTTCCGTTACCTTCGGTAAGCTCGGAAGAGCTTCCGAAGGCACCGAAAGGTACCACATAGCTTCCGTTACCTTCGGTAAGCTCGGAAGAGCTTCCGAAGGCACCGAAAGGTACCACATAGCTTCCGTTCACATAGCTTCCGTTCACATAGCTTCCGTTACGTTCTGTAAGCTCGGAAGCAGCATTCTTACAAACATCATAAATAAGTTGATGTATCATGTTTATCAATAAATCAATTGAATTGTTCGTGAGGAATTTGAATTCTCGGGAATTTTATGAATTTGAATGGTGGAATGAGTGTCGTAATTTATGACATAAAACTAACCGATGCGCCTTGTTTCTAAAGGACAAACCATAGAAGAAATGTGAGGTATATCACATGATATTAACAGAATTATGATGATTATTATGAGTAAAAAGGCAGAATAATATTTATTTATGCATCTAGGGAGTAAAGTATGCCATTATTCCCTGAATGGATAAGTTGGTTTTTGAGGCGACGCCGAGGGAACCGTGGTCCCTAAATCCCGAGGCGAAGCCGAGGGGATTAAAATCTTTAATTCCCGAGGCATAGCCGGTTAATTAGCTCCCTAGGTGCAGCCGAGGAGTGACAATTTATGTTATTCCTTTAACTCTTAAAGTACCTGAAAGGGGGGTGGCAACGCCAATACGTTTAATTAATGGTTATCTCCTTTAATTACATATTTCGCATTAAATGTACAATTGCTGAAGTTAGAGAGCACTATAGTCAAACTATGCTGCATTAAAATTATATTACCTTATCATCAGTGTAGTGTCTATAATTGTCAAATCTAGTGAGGTGTTTGCTCGTATTTGTTCCGTCGCTTTGTCCGCTAGGAGAGCTTCTGTCTTCCATGGGATCGCACCAGCTACTCTCACTCGTTGGTTTCTATATCATCATTTAATACAATTTTATTCATCGATTTAAACTTAGAGGCGTAATTAAGCAATTTATGGTTTAAACAACTAAAATTTACATTCACCAAAAAAATTATTTGTACAAAATATTTATAGGTAGCTAAAAACTAGGTGCTTTTTGTTTTTCTTTAAATCGAACAACATAAAAAATTTCATATGGTGTCTTCCACATACTAATCTTAATGATAAATCATATGTGGGCTNAATCCAATTTTATTCATTGATTTAAACTTAGAGGCGTAATTAAGCAATTTATGGTTTAAATAACTAAAATTTACATTCACCAAAAAAATTATTTGTACAAAATATTTATAGGTAGCTAAAAACTAGGTGTTTTTTTGTTTTTCCTTAAATCGAACAACATAAAAAATTTCATATGGTGTCTTCCACATACTAATCTTAATGATAAATCATATGTGGGCTGAACTGCAGTGTACGGTCCCCCTTCTGATAACACGTTATCTCACTGTGGACCTTTTTCGAAACTTAATATATCGATATCGATATATCTTGTCCGTTAAACTCTTTATATTTTCGAGTTGGACCTCTACCTGGTCTATATGCAGGAGGGTTGTTTTTCTTCCTAAAATGAGCGGATCACCGCGTAGCGGTGCGGAGCGGCGATAAAAAATCTTGGGCAAAAAAAAAATTAAGGTTCAAACACAAAACTAACACATTCTTGTCTAACGTGTATAATTACGCAAATCAAGCATTATTTGAATATATCGAAATATGGCGTCAATAATACAATCAATAGTACCGATTTGCGATATCTAGTAGGGGCACCGTATACTGCAGTTCTACCCCTATGTGAATTTGAAATTTATAAAAAAATAATCTGATTATAATAATAATTTAATGAGACAAACTAAAGAAGTATATACTATGAATGAGGTATCTCAGAACCTCAAACAGTGAAGTAAATTCACTAAACTTTCACGTAAGTATCATGGTCGGAAATAACAGAAAAAGTTTTGACATGTCTAACTCGACCCTCAACAAAATTCTACCTCGTTTATGTTCTTTTCAATAAATTAACTACACTCTGTGCCATATGAGGGTTAGTGCGTTGACAGCGATGGAAAAACTAGGAAATAGGGTGGGGATCCAATGAGAGCTCAAGATTTGCCCCCTGGATAACCATATAAGAAGGTAAATGTAGTTGCTTTATTTTTTTCCCTTATATAGAGGTTGGCCAATCTGTGTCTTACTTGATTTCCCGCTCTGTCAACGCACTAACTCTCGTTTGGCACAGACTGTAGGGAAGCAATTTTCCGCTATAATTATTATTATTATTATTTATTTTTTTTTTTTACCTAAGTAGGGATTGCTGGTTACTTGAATGAATCGAGAGCGTGTTCTAAGTAGATCCTCGACTGTGTTTTTCTCCAATGAGTGATAGCAACTCATCACTAACAGGTTTAGTCCAACTACCAATCAAAGCTTTCACAACTTCGTTTTTGTTTCACACAAAATGTATTGCATTTGTTAGTTAATCTGATTGGTTATCGACTGAGTATAAAACTTCAAGTAGAAAAAGTAAAATACAATACTGATGCAATACAGCAGTAACCGGTCAAATTGTTTCAAATACAATTCATTTTGGTTATTGAAATATAAGTTGTAAGATCGACCTAGAAGTAACTTTATACCTTATTTTTCTTTTTTGGATGCCTTTTTTGTTCTTTCATTGTGTTCAAAGGACATACTTATTTCATTTTATCCTTCATTTGACTTTGGCTTTCTTTTTAGAGTAAAAATCAAATCTGCATACATATGCAGTTATTTGTAAAGAAACATCCCTTTACTATCTTTGACCATTTACTTTATTATATTTATTATCATCTAATAGTTTGAGATTTTTTTTATCTTGACACAGTTAGTTTATGTTGATAGATCAAAGTTTAAATTAAACTTCCAATGAACATTCTTTACTTCAAAATTTTTTTTGTAATATTGGTTCCTCAATTTGATGATTTTGGTCATCAAAATGAAAGAAGACATTGCTTTTTCTAACCATATGAAAGATTTTATAATTACTATTCAATAAGTAAGGAGGAATTAAACAAATACTAGTAAAAGTAAATTTATTTACATTACATAAAAACTAATAATGGTAACAAAATATTAAATATAACTACAAAGAAAACATGCATATACAATGTGGAAGTAAAACCTATTATATTACCGTGCACTACATAAGAATATATAAATAATTACTACAAATATCAATAACTACTATGACATATCCTATGTGACAGTAGTTAGAAAGAACAAGCATGAAATGAAGCAGTGAAAGAAAGCAAGAAAAAGCAGTGAAAACGTGGTATATATATTTAGAATTAATTTAATTATTATTTGTCTAAATCACAGAAAATATGAGCAAATACAAAAATATTATGGAAAAAAGAAGAAATTAAATACTTATAATCCCAAACAAAATCTATTGAAGATTTTTTGAAACTACATCTAAAAAGATAGAAAATGTGTCAAAGAAAAATGTGCTGTATAAATAAAATTATTATTACTATGTATAAAGTAGAGAATTTATCAAAATAAACATATTTACAATTATACGTAGCTGAGGCTAAATCCGGAAAATTCGTCATCAGCTTTTGAATCTGATATATCCCATTCCTACAAATATATATGGATTATGTATACATGTTGTTATGTAATAAATTTAGAATACAAAATCTGTTTCTATGATTAAATTTGAAGTTTACTGTGAAATAATATTTGACTCTCGTATGTTGTCAATTAAAGAAGTGCTTTTGTCTATATTTGCTGGAGCCGGAGATTACTTTCTCTTGTTCCAGCAAATATTCATATTCATAGAACCATCTTTTGATAATTGCCTTACCAACTTTTTGATTTATAACTCCTTCTATAGACTTCCACACACACATCATAGTAGTTAACTCAGCGTAGAGTTCTGTTACAAAGGTTTGATTTTAAGTTCGCACTGGCGGTTGTGGATCCAGAGATTGTATTAATGCTAATATGTAACTAAATTGCTGATTACTTATTTAGTTCTTATAATATTGCTTTAATGTGCTCGAAGCTTTGCATAAGTGTAATTCATTATAGCCTAGGATTCTTAAAGTTTTGTTACAAAGGTTTTATGATTAAGACCAAGTAAATCCTTCTATAGACTCCGTAGAGTTCTGTCACAAAAGTTTGACCAAATTCGCACTTTCGGTCAAGTGGTTCCAGATTGCTGATTGTTTATTCTGTTTTTAGGATAATGCTTTAGTGTGCTCGAAGCTTTGTAGGCTAATGCAGTATAGCCTAGGATTCTTTTTACTCGTGAAAGACATTATGATGACGATGCCACTATAATATGCTGATATAGTATATACTGCATGCCTGCTCCTTTAGAACCCAGAACCTAAAAAGTACCATGAATGTTTGCAGTACCTGTAACGCTAAAGCATGTCTTTTTTTTCCCAAAATAACAGAATTTGTAGGTGTTTTCTATTGTTGATCAATAAATTCAATCTATAGTTTTACAAAATCAACATTAAGTAGTGAATATGTTCATGCATATAACTTTTATATAAATTTATTCACTGGCAACAAATATTTTATATTTTACAACTCCAGGATTTAATAATCTTACACAATTTGTTCAAAGCATTATTTATAAAGCGTCCATCCCAAGCCTTTTTTTATATTTAAGCAATATAGATTTTTCCCAAAGCATGAAGTGTTGCTAAGCCAAAATTTGCAGATGGTCCTACGCAGTATATCTTGTACCTACATGGAGTGTATAGGAAAGTTCTCTTATTAGCTGTTGCTGCCTGGTTGGATGAACTCTTAGAACCATAATGCTCAAATTATCCTCACAGCCGTAAGATTGGGCTAAATCCTGCAACCTTTTAGCAGCCAAAACTGGTTCATCAATATCTCTAACTTCAGTCGTTGCTTCTTCCGGGCTCAGCACTTCCCACAGTCTAAACAAATATAATATTATACGTTAAGGAAACTATTGCAATAATTTATTACTAGTAAAACGAAAACGTACAAAATGGTAAATACAATTTAGTGAAATCAAGTTATTAAAAGTGTGTTTGTGGAATGCATACATTACCCTATCCTCTCCAAGGAGAATATAGGGTATGGACTAAAGGATTGGAATGGTGGGATATGGATTCATGGAAAGTATTGTATCATGAGGAGGCTATGTCCCGGACAAATGGTACTTTAAGGTGTCTGGAGGATAAGGTTAGAAGCATAATAGGAGCTTTGGTTATTCTTATTAAGGTTTAAGATTGAAGGGGTTGATTTGAATTGGAGTTGGGGTTATCGAAAGGAGTTAGAACGCTTGCATCAACCCAAAGGTCCAATGGCGTATGACCATTAAAATGTACAAACGATGAGTAATTTGTTATCACGTTGAGTTTAGATGTATGTTGTAGGAGTCTGTTGAAGTCATGACGTTTGATTTTTTTTGTCCCCATTATGTTAGACCCCAATCCAGGTGTACCCCGAGGTAGCGGACAGTACTGGAGTGAGGAATAGTAATTTGATTTAGGAATAAAGGTTAGCAATTGCCGTGTCTTAATCTGAACATTAAATGGGTACATGGATCAGAGGTTTGATAAGTGACTATGTTTTTACCCATTGCATTATGCGAATAAATTTCGGATAACCTCAGTCAAAAGGACTGATTTAGATAAATAATAATAATATTTATATCCTTATAAAAATTAAAAATAAATTGTGAAATAAGAATTAGAAAATAGAATTAGACACCTTTTATTTGCGATAATAATAAATTCGTCTGTATCTCTTAAGCAGAGTTCTGTTACATGTGGATCTGGTACTACCATTGGAAATAGGCTGCTGTTACCCAATTGACTCCTCATAGGCTAAACAAATAAATAATAATTAATTAAATTAATATTAAAAATTGCAATATTAGGATACTGAAGAGTCTCTCCATTCTTCATTCAGAATCAACGTTTGAATATGTTTCTTACAATAAAACCTATGTACTAATGAAGTAAAATAAAATGTCACATTTGATGCGGTTCATGCACGTTAATAATATCATAGTTGATAGTAGGATCACCTGAGTGGGAACGTGCGCCAAGGTTACAATGCCTTCCGCTCTTCTCAGAACAGCTTTAGCTTCACCAACGCTGGCTATTCTTAGAACACATTTAGTTGGATGACTCCTCTCTCTGACGATGTGGCAGACCATAGCACATACTCCTAACCGTTGACCCTTCTCCTTGAGCTCTCTTAAAAAAGTATAAATCATACATTTATACAAGTCTAATAACATTTAATATGCATAGCAACAAAACAGGGTCTCTTTAATCTTGAGTAAATTCTAAATTGTTAGATGGAGATCTTACCTATGTGCCGATAATAGAGTATATTTCATGTAGTCGGAAGCTGTTTCTTTAACTGTTCGCTCTTCCATTATAATCCTAGGAGTGACGTCAACAAGGATTTCTGGTAATTCAGAATTATTGCAGCCATCAAAAAGACCTAAAAGTGCCTCGTTTTGACAAAAATTTGTTAACCTCAGCTGAGATATGCATAGCCTAAAACATTTATAATCATATTATGTTATGACATTCAAATTAATTCCAACTAAAGTACAATTTGATAATAATTTAAATTATACTGATAAAGCAGTTGTACCTTTCTCTGTTTCCAGAAGTCTCTGAGAAACCTAGTGTCCAAGGATTAACACCATTAAATTCGTTCATTTCATCTCTCTTTGGAAGGCAGGGTAATGAGTTTCTATTTTGACCAGATACGTCTACTAAACTGACTTTTCTTTGGCTTCTGCAATGTTAAATCAAAAATACATCTTTAGGGTTTATTGTTTTTCATTTCATATTAGGATATTGAAGAAGAGATAACCAACTCTAACTAAAGATGAACATGGACTGAGCTAAAAACTAAGTCCGAAGTTAAATGAGTATATAAAGCTCAGATATATTTTAAGAAAATTTTACTAAAACTATTATGGAACATATACAAACTTGTACTGTTGAAATTGAGATGGGTCAACGTGCAACCGTGCATTTCCCGAAAGATCAATTGATTGAAGCTGCTTTGGAATCAGTGTCGAAAGAATTATTTTGTCTAACTGATTATGAGACAAATCTAAAACCTGTAATATGTATGAACATACATTTAATTATGAAATCTCAAACTTTTCATCTTAATACAATTTCATTTAGTTCAGTTCAAATAAAATGTATTTATAAGAAAAGTGTTGTAAAAAGTAATTACTTTAAGTGAAGTCGATGTCGAGAGACTGGGACAGGTTGATAAGACGTTACAATGCAGTCTTAACACTCTTAAATGCTGCCAATTGACTATATTACTAGGAAGACTATTTATCCTATTACCTGATACAACTAGTTCCTCTAGTTCGGGCCAACTGTTAACACAACTAAAACAAAAACATTGAACTATTGTCATATGGTATTTTCAATGAGTTGATACAGTGCATTAATAGTTGTCAAATTACCCACATAAAAGGGCTAGAACATTGACCAAAGGTCATGTAGTTTGGTTAATTTTGGTTATACATTATTAAAACCTAAGCCAATGGTAAGAAACCAAGTTTGCAGCTCTGAATTGACATGTGCGAGCTGAGCTATGTTGAAAAACGTCAACATTTTCTGACGTTTTAGGCTTTTGCATAATAAATCTATTGCTCTATCGCTATACACCAGAGATCAAAATTAGTTATTACCAATATTACAGAGTAAACAAAATTATATACCTAGTTTTAATATCACGATTAATTTTGAAGTAAAAGAAATAAAAATCTTACTTATCAGGTAATTGAGTCACAGTGTTATAAGCTAAGTGAAGTACCCTTAGGTTATTAAATCTTGTAAGGGAAGATATATTCTTAAGACGATTAGCTGTAAGATAAAGTCTCTCAAGCTGATGGCCATCTCCAACGACTGAAGGAAGTTCATCCAACCAATTTTTGCTTACGTTCAATACCCTCATCCTATCGAAAGAGAAATATTAATTAGCACGAACAATAATTTAATTTGCTTTATTACATAAAGGAATTAGTTAAAAGAATACCTGGATGATGCCAGGAAAAAATGCTGAGGCAAGGATGAGATCTGATTACTTTGCAGAAAGAGCTGTTGGAGTGGTATGTGCCTTATGACTTGAGGAAGAGCTGTCAGCTTGTTGAAACTCAACTGAAGTGTCTGAAGTGATGATAACTCGCTGCAGAATAAGTGGTCTGGTAAAGATGCGAGTCTGTTGTGACTGGCGAATAGAGTCCTTAAATGGTGACAACTTGATAACCATTCTGGCAATTTCTCCAACCAGTTACTGTTACAAAAAACGGTATTTTAAATTTTAAGGATTTTTGTTGTAGTTCTTTCTTAAAATTATGATTGTCATTAAATTTATAGTTAAAAAAAATTAGGATGCGTAGTGAGTAATCGCGAGAGTTTTCTCAAAATCCCTATTATGTAAAAAGCTTCGTTAAAGAATGAATCGAACTAAACGAAAAACTAGAATGCTAGGTTTTTAACATGTATGTGTTAAAAGCTAAGGAAGAAAGCTACAGAAGAAATTTCCGTTAAGTAATAAACGACAGGAAAAAAATGGGAGGATTTTATACCGTGCCTGGAAGTTAGGATTTCATAGGAGGTCAATAGATTTTCATTTATAGTACACAATTTTAACGATAGGTGGGCTTAAGTTTCAATTAACGACATGTAAAATGTGACGCTCTTAAATATCGTGCCAGGAAGTTGAAACATAGGAGATGCATTCGTTTTCACTTATATTCACTGTAGTGCTATATTTCACCGATAGAAGTTCTAAATTTTATATAAAATAATATCAGAGCTCCTTGTGGATCTGATAATAATCAAATAATGTTTTTCCACGAAATGGAGAAAATGAGAATTTTTAGAAAAAGTTCTTGTCACTCACTTACAAAACAGAATAAGAAATAACAAAACAAAAATGAAACTAGATACTTACTAAGAAATATCCAAGTGCTTCAATTTAGTTGGCTTTGGGTTAATAATTAACTTTCTTAGATCTGAAAAGTAATAAATGTTACAATTACTCTATAATACTAAAACATAGTCTATAGTAAATCTTTAAATGGTTAGATACATCCTTAGCTCAGTACACGCAAACAATGTACATACATCTAACAATTGTTTACATAATATAACTCAATAGTTCGTATACTCACTGTTGTTGCCTGCGATGAGCGATACAAGACTGGAACCATTCAGCGTAACTTGCTGCAACTTGTTTTTAGAGCATTGCACAGTCTGTAATTTACTTAGTGCGCTTAGATCTAAATTTTCGATGCTGTTTTCACTAACATCCAACTGGGTCAAGTTCTGCAACAAAGAATTTCAGTTCAGTTATATATTATTAACGAACTAAGATAAAATTGTCCACTCTAACGTGACCATTAGTGTAGAACACATCTACAGATGTGTACAGATTATTTGGCACTTCTTTACACTGTTACTCCCTTATAAAAAAAGAGAGGAGTAACATAACAATCTAAAGAAGGTGGACGGAATGTTCTTCTTTAGACTGTTACTCCCCTTATAAAAATATAAGTGTTATATTCCTTTGTTCAAAAGTTCATTGGACAAAACATCCCTTTTTCTTTATAGCTATTTAGTCAAAGTCATTTATATTCTCACACAAGAAGAGGTTGTTAATCGTTACAAGTACTTAGGTGTAGTGCTGATTCCAAGTTATCTTTTCACGAGCATCTGAAGGAACAAGTTGCTGTTGGAAAACAGGGACTTAATACAGTTTGGGGTAGTTTTGATTCTAAAAAAGATGTGCCTCTTGACTCAAAATTTAGGATATTTAACGCTGTATCTAGAGAGAGCCATTATGCTGCTCAGGTTTGGGGTAGTTGTAGGTATAGTCTGTCCCCTGGCTGGATAAGGTTAAGGATGAAATGGAGTGTCCCATCTGTTTCGAGTTGTCGAGGAAAATCTGTTACATTTTCTTGCAGAGTGTTCGGCTTATCAACGATATTTTATTAGAAAACTCTTTTTTCTTCCTCAAGCTACTCCAACTTTTATGCTTCATATGGAGACTTCTATAGACCCCTAATTTGTGTAAACCTTCAAACTGCACACAAATGATTGTACCTCAGTAATGGGACTCCCGCCACATCGTTATCCTAGAGTAATTGCCGAGGAGATTATGGCGAAAAACATGTTTTGGTTTAAAAAGTGGAATGTTTTATGTCAAGAGTTTAAAATATCGTCCCAGCTAACCCCAGGAAACAAAGCATTGTGTAGATCCCAGTTCGACTCTTTAATTAGCCAAATGAAATTAAATATGATGGAAGCGTCTGTAAACCAAGCTAAGGAATCAACATTTTTTATATTATTTCGAACCTTAGTTGAAAAGTCTGATTATGGTAGGTTTTTCACTTCAGACTCTAAGTCTAATATATCTCTTTCCGACTTAAAACTTTTATCAAGTTAAGAGGTGAATTAATCCATCTATAGTCTGTCCCCTGGCTGGATAAGGTTAAGGATGAAATGGAGTGTCCCATCTGTTATCGAGTTGTCGAGGAAAATCTATTACATTTTCTTGCAGAGTGTTCGGCCTATATACTTATACACTTCACTGCGTCTCAAATACTTGGACGCTTCTGCAGTCCAAGGTTCCGACATTTCTGATTTATTAATAAGTAACAACTTTCATCTTGTACTATAATATACCAAAGAAGTCCAGTCTCTCACTAGCCGTACTCTTTAATTTATTTTAATATTAATATTAATCTTCCTTAATCTCCAATAAAGTTATTTTATGGTCTTTAGTTTAAATAGGGGAAATTGATATACTAGCTGTGTTCTTTTTTTCTGTTGTACTTACATAATATTAATAATCCATTTTGTATATATCTTATTTTTATTTACTTACTTATATTTATTTTATTTTATTATTATTTATTTTTTAATTTTTATTTTAAATCAAATTATAATTACTATTTACAAGGGAGACAGGCAGAGAAAAATAGACTTCAGCGCCGGGACTCGAACCTAGGTATCGTTATCGACAGAGGAAATTATTCTTCTGAGTAGCTTAATTGGTTAGAGCTCCCGCACTGAAAATGAAGGGAGGTCCGTGGTTCGAGTCCCGGCGCTGAAGTCTATTTTTCTCTGTCTGTCTCCTTTTTTAAATAGTAATTATAATTTGATTTATATTACTAAATATTATAATACTCGAAAGNTGGTTTAAATCCCGGCGCTGGAGTCTATTTTTCTCTGTCTGTTTCCCGTAGTAAATAATAATTATAATTTGATTTAAATTAAAATTTAATCTTTCCGTAGTATATGAATACTACCAAAATAGTAAAATATGAATTATTTATTTTTATTTTTCATTTAAACTGTGAATATGAATAACTAATAAATATTTATTATTTGCTAATAACTTTCTGTGTATTGCAAGCTCTCCAGCAGACGGCTAAGCCTTGCCGTAATTACTTTTATACCTTTATTTGTAACTATGTAATTGATTAAATAAAAGTATTTTGAATGGAATCATTTATGTTCTAAAACAACACATGGGAGTAGCAATCTAAAGAAGTACCGATTATTTTAGGCATTTAGATTTCAGTTTCAAAAATAATTCTGGGTTTATGTTTCTCAGCTCCGTGAATTACAGAATAAGTAGTTCATTGACAAATTATTGCTCGCTTAAATTCACATCTCTTCATTGATGATTTTAGATAAGTCGAGCCACCAAATGATTTTATAGATAAATTTTAGACTAAATTACTTCTTTTCATGATATAGTACATCCCCAAAGTAGAATTAAAAGCAACTGCGAGAACTCAGCGTAAGATACTACGAGTATAATAGCCAAATGACCTCTGTTTTCATAATGTATCATTGAAATTAATGTAGATAACGTCCATTTCCTTTTTTACAAGCTTTTTCATGCCTCTTAATTACATTTAATATTATACCATAAAAGGTTTAAAAATTATAATAAAGGTACACACACATATATGTGTGTGTGTACATTGTGTATCTTTTATATGTTGTGTGTGTTACTTATATCCTTTTTACAAATGAAATCTAATTATTTTTATTTGATGCACAATCTATTTTCTTAATATTTCATTGATATTTTATGTAGATTTTATAGATGATAATTTTATAGATGATAGTTTTTGTTTAATTTCATCACAAGCTGCTTATGCATATACCATTAGAACAGCCCGTCATAATAATTATATTTGGCATTGCGGAACAACATTATTTTGAATACAAAATAAGGTTTGATTTTAAGATAAAATATGAAGATAACTATTTTATTGTATTATAGTGGAACGACCATTTCAATCCTACAATATGTACCAATTAATTAGCTGTCAAACTAATTTTGTCATAAATACCTCATTACCATTTAAGAATAATTAACTAATTATTATTTATTACCTAATATATTAATTAAAATTATTAGTCTCTCTTCTTTCTTGCTATAGCTATCAAAACTCCCGGGAAGAAAACAATAATTATTCACGAAGTCACTCCATAAATTCTTTGTACTATTAATAGTCATGTCACACTCATTTAAATTTTTAATATTAAGCCTCTATATCTATTAAGGGGTCTTTCACACCAAATATGCACTCTGCGTCCTGGTCGCAAGTGGCATGTGCGTCTTGCATCCTTATGACACGAGGTGCACACCGAATTGGCACGTGCTACTTGCATCTTCTTATATCTTTTGTTGGAACTCCGAACTCCTCAGTTAGTTCAGATCTTTTCGTCAGATTCGGACGAATCTGACTATTAATAATAATATAAAGATAATATACACATGGAAAAGAAAAGTATATTTTTCATTATTTGGTTTTAATAACTCAAACAAAAATAAAACTGGATGGTTCTTATTTTAAAATTCTATATTAACTTATATATTAAAAGTTTTACCCTATTGTACTTTTATACTTTATCACATTATTGTTATGTGAGCATATATAATGGGATATATATTATAATAAATAAAATAAATGACATATCTCATTAAAATAATTGTATGGTGTGTATTTAATATTCATAATCTCTTTACATACATGCTCTGTAAATATAAAATAAAAAATTGTATAACATTCATACAAAATTATATTAATAGAATCTCTCTCCATTTATTATGTCAATCAAAGCACCTTTCGACCTGTAATAACTTAATTTATGTTGATTAAAATGTAAAGGAAGAAAATAGTAATAAAATTATTATAATAATAATAAAATGTTTTTATTTAGACAGATACATATGGAATATCCATTTTTTAATATTATATTATTTTAGATCACTCTAAAACATTTAATTAATATTGACGAATAATATTTAATAACAATTTTCCTATTAAAATATGATTGTTTACACCATTAACATGGTGTGATTTGTCTTATCTTAATAAAATTACCTCATTCCTATACTAATGAAAACCTTACGCATTTGGCATAGATAGATGAACGTAATTGTTTTCAAGTATTTGAATTATTTACTGAGATATTAATTATTGCCGGCAATAGATATCGATAAACAGGGAATTCCTTAATTACATCAATATAGTATGAATTATAATTACATCACAGCCGTATTTGTTATATTTATATTATTTATTTATTTATCTTCACAAGCTTCTTACATTATCCTAATGACGTAACCTGAAGCAATTATTTTATTTAAAATTCTCGTATGTTTGACTATATTTGATTTTTGAAAAATTATTATGATTAAAAATATTAAATATGTTTAATCATAATTTTGACTTTTTAATTCAAATTTTGAATTAGTGGTAAACCGTACCAAAAGATTTAATTTAATTAAAACAATAACAGTTTATTAAGATGTTTGGTGATACTAGAATTGAATCTGTATTTCTTTTTTGCTGTAAAAAATTACAACAAAAAAGAAAAATAACATTAATTTGAGTGCTAATATTGCGCACTCAAAAAAAAAAATAAGTTTGACAAACCAAGTTGAGTTTTAGGTTAGTAGTTATATTTATGTTAATAAATCAAGCTTAATCTATATCTAGCTACCGAGTTAGCATAACGTAAGTAATGTAAATTGTAAAATATGCAGCAAAGTCGCTCACAAGTAAGAACCTTAGAATGTTGTAATATTAGATAACCAAAAGTAGTAATAAATAATGAGTAATATCATAAATGATGATTCTGATGTTATTGCTAAACAACAAATTATAGTATTTTTAAGTGAGTCATAATTATATAGTATCTAAAAATATTTATTTAGCCCCATTTTAGTTATTAAAATGCTATAGTTAGACCCAGAATGATTGCCCAAATAATGACATTGTGCACTGATAAAATATTTTTACATTTATTAGGAATATTCATAGTTTATTGGGTAAAAAGTATTTACCTCTAAAATAAGACTTTTGGTTGATAAAAATGTATACGAACTACCCTTAAATAAATTTTTGGATTAGAAATTAACTTTAAATAAATAAATTCTAGCATACCACGTAGACATTTCCAGTGATGCAAAGGTAAGGATCTTCAGCCTTTGCAAATTTGAGACCATGATTCATTGACCTGGGCAGTCGAGGAAAACATTCTTTATGAGCCTGAACTACACGTCTGTATTCCCGTCCTATAGATCTTCTAAGGGTCAGTTTCCTTTCCCACTTTTTCGGTAGTAAATCCCCTGACGTAGGAGCTTTTCCCATTATGCTAAATCGGTTAAGTCAGAAGAAGGATTAAGATGGAAGCTAGATTCAAATGAGGAAATTATGGCGCTCAACAATCGATGTTACCAACCACTTTTTTACTCTGAGCAACATTAACAATAACTGAAGAAAAACACTTT
The DNA here is from genome assembly GCA_001010745.2 of Gerris buenoi. Lineage (NCBI taxonomy): Eukaryota > Metazoa > Arthropoda > Insecta > Hemiptera > Gerridae > Gerris > Gerris buenoi. The sequence continues at coordinate 857,127 of KZ651056.1, read as the reverse complement.
GACAAGAATTTATGCAGAATTGTCCGAAGCCAAAGAAAATCTTGTGGGCTCGCAGCCCCCATCCGAACATAGACCGATCTGGTCGAAGACAAGAACACAACAAAGGGTAAAACTAGTGAAATCCTCTGCTAAAGATGAGGGGCATCATATTCTCAAGGAAGTCCCCTCGTGAGCGAGTCCTGTGCATACAAGTCTTCAGAGACAATACAATCTCACCCCCACCAATTGATTATATACCTTCTCGTAACACCTAATTCATTATCATACCCTCACATATAATCATACTATCCTTTAACCAAATAGGATTACGCTGTAACTTCACCTTATATGTCGAACGGATGAAACAATGGCCCTTTGACTTTTTATTAAAAAAAAAACAAAAGAAAGTGTTTTATTTTTTGTTTTCATTTTTTACTTTCTCATATAAAGAGAAAGTATTGTGATGGCGCGAAAATTCGATTTTGAGATTTTGATGGATTTACACGTTTTGAGGTCCCCTGAGTCCAAAAAAGTGGTTTTTAAAAAATGTCTGTCCGTCGTCTGTCGTCTGTCTGTCGTCTGTGCAGACGCCTGGAGCCTAAACTACTGGGCCGATTTTGACGAAATTTGGCATACACGTTCAGAAAAATCATACCCCGAGGCGAAATCGAGAAATGAATTTTAACTCCAAATTTGAGGGCGCTACCCCCCAAAAACTCTGAAAAAACAAGAAAAAAAATTATTTCTCGAAAACGGTTCCGACGATTTTGATTAAAAAATTCTAAAATGTAGTCAATTTAAATACGAATCTAATGATATAAGCCGTTTTCCCGGGAAAAATCTAGTTCCTAAGATAATAGCTTAAAACGCGGATGAAGAGAGCCCGGGTTCGATTCCCCGCCCGGGAGAAGTTATTTTTATGATATTTTTGATGAAATTTCCAATAATAATTAAATGTACATATATGAGAAAGTTTGTCTGAGTTGTCTCGGACCGATTTTTTTATTAAAGTATGGCTTAATTTATAAACCAATTACCATATTATTTTTTGATTATAATATGTAAACTAAAGTATTCACGCTTTTTTTTGACCATAATTTCCGTTTTTCAGTTGCAGAGGCGAGGCTGGGGTTTTTCAGTATCCAGGGACAAAGTCGTTTTGTCCTACCTCTATTTGACAATTTGACACATTCAAATCGCTGTCTTCCTCCCCCCGCCCCCCTCCCCCGGCTACGCTACTGATTAGTTGATGACTAATTAAAATGGCATAAATAACGAATAGCCAATCCTACAATGGGTAAAAAAGTTCCATTCTACTAATCCCAACTAATATTTTACGTAAAAAATGTGATGCGATGACGCTATTAAACTATGATCAATCAGGAAAATAAATTTATTTAATTTGAGTCTAATTCAATGAACATCATACGCGTTATGGACAATCATAACATTCATGATCTATGTAAAAATAACTTCAAATATATTAAACTTGACGATTTGTGAGATTTAATTTATCTAAATGTGGTCTTCCGGTGGTGTCGCGGTCATCACCGGATTAAGGGTTTTGGTACCGACAGTTCGCACCCAGTGTTGGGAGAATCTTCAGGGGAGTACATGTTGGGTCAAGAAACGTAGTTTCTTGAAGGAAATATAACTACGTTCTTGAAGGAAACATACTAATGTATGTTTCCTTACTAAATCCATAAAAAACGTATTTTACTCTTAATAAGCTGAATAAATATACAAAATAAAAACTTCTGTTTAATTCAAGTAATTTTACAATTCTAGGTATTTTACTTATTTTTTATGCATACATTATAGACGTCTAATAGTCCAACAGCATTCAGCTAAATGTAATAATCTAATTTTTTTTTAGACAATTCTATACTTATCTTGGTAAAACCAAATTAATGATAATGGTATTCACCATTTTAGAGATTCACCAGGTTTAGAGATTTAAAAATGTAAGAATTAAATATTTAAGTATAAAATCAGCTAGTTTTGTGTTAAAAATTATTTTATGATCTGACATAACATAATAGTATAACTCAAAATCATGAAATGTTTTTAAAAGAATTGACAAACATAAACTTCATATTTTCAATGTAATGATTAATTTTCATCACAAAGTTGTCAGGTGAGGTAGTTGTTGAAGTTTTCTTGGGTAGTTAAAAACGAAGGAAGGATTCCAGAATGGTGGAACTAAGTGGAGGAAACATGTGCACTGAAATGTCACGATTCGGTGTTCTTGGTTTAGAGGAACAAACAAGAATTACACTCTTACAAACAGTTTATCAGAGAAATGTTCAGAAAACTACCTATATCTATATGACTTAATAAATAATTCATGATCATAACAGAATCAGATTTTATTAAGGTATAGTATTATGACTCTGATTGTATTTGACTCCTGCGAAATAAGATTATACTTCGATTTTTTATAACTATAATATAGAAATGTTGAAAATAACAATGTTAAAAAATAGGATGTTGATACAAATTTTTAAAAATATGTCAGCATTAATTGAAGCAGTAATGACCCAATAAGCAGTCGAACGGGACTAAAACCCAAAAGAAAAAAAAATTGAAGCGAGTTTAAACATTTGACAAAATATTCATCCTGTCTCTATTTCTGTTTGGCAGTAACGTTTACGTGTCCGACGATAACTTGAGTAAAAGTGACCGATTTAGTTGAAATTTGGTATACATGTTTGTCTTACTACTGCGCAGGCTAAGATTGTTGGACAGCGTTCTCCATTTAAGAGTTTGCAAGCAATACTCGCAAAACGGGAGCGTTGTACTAAATATTGATATTTTCGGACGGGGAAAAAATATCATATCATCTGTTCGATGAGACACATAGTTATTTATGTAACTAGGCAGCAAAATGGAATTTTACTGAGGAGTGATTAAGTTAGCCTCCGAGCCGGAGGCGAGGACAAGCTATCAACACAAACAGCCATGCCAGTCAATGACCACCTGAGTCAGACTTGTCTTCTTTGCTGCCTTGTTGCACAGTATTTTTTACGAGTGGTAGTAAAATGAAACTGCTCAAATACAATCTTTATGAAGGATTCCAGAATGGTGGAACTAAGTGGAGGAAACATGTGCACTGAAATGTCACGATTCGGTGTTCTTGGTTTAGAGGAACAAACAAGAATTACACTCTTACAAACAGTTTATCAGAGAAATGTTCAGAAAACTACCTATATCTATATGACTTAATAAATAATTCATGATCATAACAGAATCAGATTTTATTAAGGTATAGTATTATGACTCTGATTGTATTTGACTCCTGCGAAATAAGATTATACTTCGATTTTTTACAACTATAATATAGAAATGTTGAAAATAACAATGTTAAAAAATAGTATGTTGATACAAATTTTTAAAAATATGTCAGCATTAATTGAAGCAGTAATGACCCAATAAGCAGTCGAACGGGACTAAAACCCAAAAGAAAAAAAAATTGAAGCGAGTTTAAACATTTGACAAAATATTCATCCTGTCTCTATTTCTGTTTGGCAGTAACGTTTACGTGTCCGACGATAACTTTAGTAAAAGTGACCGATTTAGTTGAAATTTGGTATACATGTTTGTCTTACTACTGCGCAGGCTAAGATTGTTGGACAGCGTTCTCCATTTAAGAGTTTGCAAGCAATACTCGCAAAACGGGAGCGTTGTACTAAATATTGATATTTTCGGACGGGGAAAAAATATCATATCATCTGTTCGATGAGACACATAGTTATTTATGTAACTAGGCAGCAAAATGGAATTACTGAGGAGTGATTAAGTTAGCCGCCGAGCCGGAGGCGAGGACAAGCTATCAACACAAACAGCCATGCCAGTCAATGACCACCTGAGTCAGACTTGTCTTCTTTGCTGCCTTGTTGCACATTATTTTTTACGAGTGGTAGTAAAATGAAACTGCTCAAATACAATCTTTATTTATTAACTACATATGTTGTATTAATAGGATATTAATATAGTTATTAAAAAAAAAAAAAAAAAAAAAAAAAAAAAAAACGCGCTTCAATTATAGAGCCACGAGATGTAAAATCGTTTTCAAAAATTATATTTAATTGATACTTACACCATAGTTTCCAAGTATAATGCTTCCTTTGAGGAGGTTCGACCTGAGATTAACAGAAGTGAGATCTTCAGGTCTGATGACCTCTTCATTATTCTTCTCCTTGTCATTCTCGTCTCCGCTTTCCTAAAACAATAATGGCAACTATAATCTTATGTACAAGAAAACACGCAGAAGGAGTAAAACCATGCTAGTAGTAAAGTATTTAAATCTTCATGTACCTACTTAGCATGTGAGCTAGACGAAGATAACGAAAGCTATGTGATCGTTCTGACCAACAAACATTATGTTTCAAGCACAGTTTTATTCAACTGCAGAAATATACAAGAGCACGCGTATTGAGACAGACGCCAGATCCATTCGCGTTAGGTATGCTGCGTGTGGTGTACTCTTGTTTATATCTTAAAATACCTAGTTTTTCCGATATTTCCACCATTTTTATTTTTTTTTACTGAACCTCGGCAATCCTCAATTTTTATTTGAGTCAAATTAGTCTATAAACTACATAGTTGACTATCTAATATTTGATCAGTTTTTTAAGAAATTATTGCTATTACAGGTTAACATTTTATTGATAGTATTTGGTCTATTCATGAATAAATCATTTACATAATTGAGTCGTTTCCCGACGACGTATTTCGAAATGAATTGTTATTGCTAAGCTAAGGCAACCACATTTATTCCAATTTAAATAAATGTTTGTTTTGATTTTTTGTCTTCAAATAGATATTATAACTTATCTAAATTAATTTACTTAATTTTACTTTTATTTTAATTATAAAATTAAGCCCGTTGCCAAGAGCTTAACGGCTCGTATTATAGTAATCTTATAAATAGTTTAGCCACAGTTTGAGACTGAAGTTGAGCATTAATTTGTTACATAATTCTTACTCTATTAATAAACAGGTTTGGGCAATTTATTGCAGTCTATTAACAGATCTTTACACTTCCTTGGAATAGAGAAAGTTCTGAAAAATATTACTTGTAAATACTATATTACTACTTAAATTATTTTATTTTTTTATTTATTTTTTTTTTTAATTTAATTTAATAATTTTTAATTTAAAAATATAATCCAGGATCTCATATAAAACTTTTTTTTATATAAAATTCGGATTTATATAAAGTTATTTACTTATTTTTTTAAATTATATAACAATTTTGGAGTCATACAACATTTATATTATTACAGATGTGATGCTTTATTTATATCTTTACACTGAATATTTACCATATGCCAATACTAAACATACATATGCAATTAACTAAACCTGATCTTTATCTATTATAGCTCGATAATCTCTCGGATAATATGATAAACATAATAAGAATAAATTATAGTTTTTAAAATCAGGATGTTGGAAATACAATAAAATATTATAACGAACTATTATCGAACCGATTATTCAACAATTAGCTGAATAACTGTGGTTTATAATCGACGATGTGCTAGTATAAACAAGTTTTTATTATTCAGGCCGTCCAGATTTGTAGTTGTCTATAAATCAACTGCTTTCTCTTTCTGTAGAGTTTTATTAACGAAGGTACCATATATGTTCTGTATCAAACTAAATGCTAACACATCACATCTAATTATTGTCCGGTAATCAAAACAGTTAATTAAGAAAGAAAGCTGTTATAGATATTAAGGAAGTAGTTATTACACATTCATTTTTTTTATTTGGTTATAACTTCTAACGCATGCAATTTCAATAACTGAGTTCATTTTTGTAGATATAGTATATAATTATTTGTGAATGTAACACTTTCACGAATTAGTATCGTTTAAAAGATGATAATAACACAAAGGAATTTCGATAAGTAGGTAATATTGTGCAATCTGCAATCATTGAATTTCTAATTAAGGTATAGAAGCAGATAATAGTATAATACATTTTATCATATATATCGATAATTCCCACTCCAGATTCTTATAATTTAATTTTATCAAATTCATCATACTTTCTCATGAACGAAGTATAGTCTGCAAATTAGTGTGGCACATAGCTTCCTCACGAACTATAGCATTTAATGATTATATTCATTAAAACCAATTATCGTCAAATATATTTTACCCCTCTCCCCTTTTTTAAATCTGCCACAATTGTTTTGATTCTTCTACGTAGGGTTATTGCTCCAAATATGAGACCCTTGCCTAATATGAGACCCCACCTTAAAGAGGCTGGTATGTGCTACAGCCTGGCAAGTCAAACGAAAAACGATAGTGTTTATGGCTATCAGTAGTCTCGGAGTTAGTTGGACGCCTACCGTCGAGAAGAGAGTTTCTGTGAATTTTATTTTATTATACTCCTTATTAAAATTTATTAAGAACATCACAGAAAGCTTGTTTAAAACATCAAGGAAAGATTAGCTTAAAATCTATTCATAATATAATGATAGCTATTTAGACAAGGTGAAGACATGTATTTCACTTTTTAAGTTTATACCAATCCTAACCTCACAAATTTGTTCTAGGATATAAACGTGGTTGTTCCTAATATGAGACCCATCACGGGCCTAACATAGGCAGGGTCTCATATTAGGCACAGTTTCTTTTATATTACCAAATCATGCCTGATATTTGTTTTTCAGATGTATGTATTAATGCAAATACTGCCATTAATGAGAGGAAAGTGTAAAACATTGGTTTAAAAATCATGCAAATGTTTTAAACAAAGGGTCTCATATTAGGACCACTTTTGTAAATCTCAAAATTTTGACTTTTTTTAGAAAACTTTTTTTTTTAAAGAAATATACATTTTTAATTATTTTGAAACATTTGCCATTGAATTACAATATATTATTAATTGTTTTGTCACATCAACTGTTTTGTTTATTTATTTAAATCCTGAGTTACACCAAAACCAAAAAAGGGGTCTCATATTCGGGTCACTTACCCTATAAGAAGTCTTAATTATTTAGCAATATTTAATGTAAGTGGGTGGTTGAAATTAATCTGAGGCTATCTGCGTGCTACTATCGACAAGCATCCAAATTTCTAAAAAAAAAAAATCAGATAAGCACTTTTCAAGATGTAGGTATAAATAAATTAATGTTTGTAAACATTTGGAAGAAAAACAACTGGCGCAGAAGGTTGAAGCTTATATGGGACAAAGAATGGGCTAAATTTAATTAAAATTGCACGAGTAGTTTAATGATATCGTGGTTCACAAAAATTGAATGAAATAGTTAGACCAACAGACAGACACGAAAATATTCAATGTTCTCTTATGTCTGAACTGGATTTCTGTTTTGGATTTTTTTTAATCGGAGACAGAAACATTTTTCGTTCTTCAAAACGATCACATAGCTTCCGTTATATTCTGTGTAAGCTCGGAAGCAAAAGAGAAAGTTTTGCGTTACGCGCGATCTATATAATATGTCAAACTTTGTTAATTGGTGTTGCCAAGTTGTTTGTGTTATACTCGAAACTCGGCTGAAACCAAAGTCAAATTCCGACATAAATGATGATAATTCTAATTTCCCAGGGAGGTAAGACTTGACTCTCATTGATGATGATCATAGCCATGTGCAAATGTGCAACCATCATGGTTGATGTGCAAACTGGCCGATCCCCGTCCTTTATTTACATAATATTCTGTTTCTCGGGAAGTGTGTTTTTAACTTTCCTCAAAGTAAATAAAATATCTAATATTTTTATCAATTTAAGCAAGCTCAGGTAATTTGTTGATTTATAGTTAAAGCGAGCACAAGCGAGCTTCGACATTCAACAAAATATACAATGTTGATAGTCTGCTTGTCAGTGACGTTTCCGTGTTCGACGATAACTTGAGTAAAAGCTAATTCTCAAAACAAGTTCGTTGGACAATCTTATATCCATCTAAGAGTTCGCGTAAACGTGAGATTTAAATGTATAATTGGAATTTCAGTACGGGAAAAGATCCTAATCATCACCCATTGGATGAGACAAACTTTTTTTTTTTTTTTTTTTTTTTTTTTTTTTTTTTTTTTTTAAATGCATTTTTTTTCAAAGATAAGAAGTGATAAAGATCGTTATATCTATTAAAACGGACCTAAATGTTCAAAATAGAGAAAACAAAGTTTTTACCGATATCTTACGTTTTAACGTATCTTTTTTAATAATACTTTATATGTACATTGTACATAGTCTAAAGTACATTTGAAACAGACAGGTAAATTTTCAACCTAAACCTAAATAATTTCGAGTAGTGAAGTGATACATTTTATAATAGTTGAAATGAAGATGGCTGATGGCTGTAACATGCAAGTTAAGGAATATAGAAAGGCATTTCTCCCCCACAACACGGCTCTTTATTACAATCATCCTCTTTACCTATCAACTCATCATGATTAACTATTTTCTTAATATCTAATATTTATACTGCATTACGCTCGCTTCAATGATAGAACCACGCGATAGATAGTTAATTTATTTTGCGTTAATTTTAACGGAATTATACAGTACTTTTTATTTTGAAAATATTAACGTAGGAAGGATGTATATATATGGGCACTCAAACCATTTTTATTTTCGACTAATTAAAGCACATACACTTCCAACACTGTATACCTTATACTTCATTACTACTAATGTTCTTCTTCAAACACGTATAATGATCTAAGATCTTAAAGTTCTTTTACAGATGTAGTATTATCGAATAAAAAAGAAGATAATTGAAGGTGAACGTCCAAGACGGACAATTCTGTACGGAGAGGAACTCAACGCAAGGTTGGCTGGTTGTACAGCCATCAATCATCCATTTAACTCGATTTATTTCTAATAAGGCCGAATAACTGGAAACTAATACAGCCCTATTATTACTGAACATCATAAACCCAGAGGATTCTTTTCTGTTTCATTTAATACTCCACTTTTATTGGAACCAAGAGTTAAAAACAGTTTTGATTGTAAACGTTGCTTTTTACACGGTCATTTCAACCTTTCTCGTTCTAAGCGAAGAAATACTCCAATCCAAATTGATTAAAATTGTGTCAAGATCTTCCTAATTCTTTATTTCTATAAATTCCTTGAAACTAACAATGCTCTCTCTAGCTTTAAAAATAGATTTTTCTAGACTCTTAACGTTTATTGCAAAGCTTGCAAAGAAATACAAAACAGTCATATATCAACGGCCACAGTTTGTACGGTTAAATTTAAATTTGTATTAAATGTTACCAAATTTAAACAAGAGTAATTTACACAGTTTTAGTGAGGGTTGTACCACTATTATAAAATGTAAACTAACGCCGTAATTCTGGTACGTCTATGCCTCGGAGAGAGGCGAACTTTAGCTATTATTAGATATTATAGATGGAAGTGTAAACCTGTTTTACAACCCTTCAACGACCCACACTAAAACTGCGAATAAACTATAAAAAGTACATAAAAAGAAACTGACGAATAATTGTGTTTACAGTGAAGATTTTTTTTTTTTTTTTTTTTTAGATTGTTACCTGGATTAGCAATTTAAACATTCAATCTTTTAGCAACATGCTGTTTACACAAAACAGTCTGCACAAGTGAGAAGTATAAAGTTTACATGAATCATACAAAACAAAGATAGAACATAAATAAAATAAAATACAAAAGGCTATTATCGGGAAGTTCTCTCATTCTCTATTGAATTTCAATTTAGTATCTTATTAGAATGGTTACAAGGGAAGGTATTTATATCGTCTGCTTGAAGAAAAAATTCACTAACTAACAAATATCAAATTTTACTTTTAGTTTCAAACGTAGTTCGTTTTATTTGCCACAAGTCTTACGAAATGTATAATTTTGTGAAAATACGTATTATGGGTCCTCTTCATCACTTGGTTAGTTTTATTAGAAATTTAAAATAAATCATAAAAGAAATAGTTTGCCAATTAGTGTGGCACGTAGATTCCTCGCGTCCTTATATATACTCAAATGATTTTATGCTTGTACATTTACAATCTACTTTTATCAAATTTATTTAATTTTCTCCCTTTTTTTAAAAGCTGTCAACATTTTTTTTTTGTTTTTTTACGAATTAAGTATAAATTTTTCAAAATTTAAAGAATGGAGTCGGTTGAAATTTATCTGAGGCATCATTAAAATCGGACGAGTAGTAGTTATTAAGATACGTTGGTTCGCAAAAATTGAGTGGCAGACACGGAACCAAAAAAGGCACCTGATGTCTCCAGAACGATTAAATAGCTTCCGTTACCGTAGGTAAGCTCGGAAGACATGTGGTCTGCTATCTCACATTTGAAATGAATGCACTATTGACTTTAGGCAGATGATAAGTTACGAAGCATTTAATACAGCTAAAGTTATAGCTTACCAATAGAGTGAGTGCCCTCATGTGTGAAGGTTGGGTTATAAAAGGAGGTACTTCTACAAGGCGGTTGTTTGTTGCAGAGAAGACTTTGAGTTTGGCATAAGGACCACTTGGTACTACTTCCAGTAAGTTCCGATCTAACTTGAGCACTTCCAAACTGAAATCACATACAAAACATTAAATTATTAGTATTTTTATTACAGTTCAATTAAAACTTTATTTTGGAGGGTTTTGTGGACTTGAAAATATAATATTTTGGGAGATAAAGCTGAAAAAATAACAACTTTTATTCTCTAGCTAAACTTGAGCTAAATTTTTAGCGGTGATTGGCCACCATATAAATCCAGGTATATATACTTATAAAAAACAAAAGGCCATATCATCAATCTTTATATTATAACGTTATTTTGTGTCTTATGCATCCAAACTTCTGGGACAATTAAACGAAATTGCAAACTATCAACCGTATTTATGGATTATTAAGATATTAAGCGTTTCATTAAGCTCGAAATTTTGCTTTTTTATTCAAGGTTTTGTACATAGAGACTGAAATATGATCTATACCTAAAGCTAGTTGAAATAATTTATACAACGTAGGGGAGATTATTAATTGGTCCATAAAATATATTATTTGGAAACATCCACAAGTAGAATTATTTTAAAAACAATTAGCAACAATTAAACTGAATCTGTTCTGTTTTTAATGTCTCTTCATTTACTGTAGTAGGTACCTATATTTAAAATAATATCCGCTACGAATCTCATTTAATCTAGTTTATTAGTTTTTCCATAATCTAAAATAGTTTTAATCCAGTAAAGGTCATTAAATATTCATTAATAACCAGGAAAAACGGTGTCACTTTGAATTTTTCTTTGTTCGCCACATGTCAGTTATGAGATTTATTACAATGAACACATGGAATATCTAGACAAGATGACACATTAACCTTACAAATGTGTTTCCTACTTTACTGAACTGTATGTTTTACTTCTAGACATACATTCATGTGAAATGGTCCAAATCGGTACACAGGGGTACGGGGTACAAAGGTTTTCTCCTGATCGGCTGAACCGATCCGTACAAAATTCGGCACGGTCATAGTAACCAACCACAGGAAGGTATAAATCTGAAATGGTTCAAATCGGTACACAGGGGTACGGGGTACAAAAGTTAAAATAGTATATGCCCTTCAAGAACCACGTTGTTGGAAAGCGTACAGTTATTGTTTTTATGTTAACTTTTGTCATATTTTCTTCTGAGGGGGTCATTCTATTGGTAAAATATAAAAAAATAAATATGATTAAAATGCACGCTCAGCTCAATATTGCAAGCATTGCACATCTAGTATTAATAATGAACAAGTTCATTGTTCCTTTCTTACTTTCCCATACACCGTACACGTACAGTCTATAAGATTAGAGTTGGCACAATCGAAGGCGGGAAACAACAAACGTGAAGGTAGTTTTGGGATTATAAAAAGGGAAAATCGGTGTTGCCATGTTATATCTTTTTTGTCGAACAGGGGTAGAGTAGAGCATTTTTTTCTGAAGTTGCATTCAACATGGGGGACCAATAATATCGTTTCCCTCAAAATTTTCACGCCTTTTGATTGTGCCAACTCTAATCTGATAGACTTGTAGTTCATACAGAAAGAGAAATCATTGTTGCTACTACCAAGTAGTAAGAAAATTCAATTTTGATATTTTGATGAATTTGTATACGTTTTAAGGGTCCGAGTCAATAATGGTTGTTGTCTGTCTGATTGGTGGTGAAAAAATGTCTGTCTGTTGTTTGCTCATATACGTGAAGCCAAAACTACTCCACTTAAATACGAAATGTAACTTCATATCTAAGTCGTTTTCCCGGGAAAAACCTAGTTCCTGAGATGTTGATAAGAATAAATCTGATTTTGTTCGAAAAAGAAATGTAAACAATCTCTAGTTGAGCATTTTAAATGTGTTAAATTTAAATCCAATCTTATAAAGTATAAGAGGAAGTTTGTTCGATTTGTTTTGCCGTTTTCATTAATATTAAATGATGAGCTGCGTTTTTGCTCAAACCAAGCTTTTTTATTCAAATTAAAAACAATTATTTCGTTTGCATATTTCTATTTTGCAATTGAATTAATCTTTCTTCCTATTGCCTTTCCGGCTGATTTTGTCTCTTCCTTTAAACTAGACATTGTATATGTCACAGAGATAAATAATTAGAAGCAATAAAAGAAAGGTGTTCAGTCAGTCGGAAAGTACCAAGAACAGAACTTCTTACATTCTCTATCAATCAATGACAATATAATAAGTAGAAGTCTCATAGTTCTGCTGGATCAGCTGTAAAAATATTCATTTAACTGTAAATTTAATATATTTTTAATTATAAATGTTCAAATAAAACTTTAAAAGGAAAAACTATATTCTAATTAAAAATTCATTTTGAAAAACTAGATTCTCTATTCTTGTTAAGTATTCGCAAATCATTGTAGAAATATATGTATACATTCATTTAATTTTTACTTCATGAAATTAATGTATGAAACTCTATGAATTGTTCTATGAAACTTCTATAAACTCTAGTGATGTGATGTATGAAGAACTCACATAGAAAAATATGTATTTTGGACTAATATTGGCCATTGGCCATATTATTTTTTTAAGATGGCTTCACGGAAACATTTTTGGGGAAAGCTTACATATTCTGGATTTACCATAAAATAGCTTTTATTATTTATTATATATAATGGCATTTATGCATAAATTTTACAATTTCAACACCCACATTTCGGTAATATTTGTTTCCAAAATGCCAGCAAAACAATAACATATCATCATGTCATTCGTTCATAGTATAACATATCATTCTCACTAAAAACTTCTTCAGTCGCCCGCCATATTGGCCACCATCTTGAAAATACTAATGAAATTTCCAAAAACTTTTTCACAATTGCTGAGATGCATTTTTGTGGCGCATTTCGAGCAAATCAGTAAATTTGTAACGTAGTTAACGTAGATTTGTAATAGTTAACGTTAGACAAACCAACAAACAAACTTTTAAAATCCCAAATTTCAAAAATTAAGCTCATATATGTAAAATTAAGTCATAATATGTATTTTTTTTTCTCTACTTATTTTATTTTTTTCCTCTAGCTTTAAAATTATATGCAACATGCCATATAAACGAAAACATTTTTTTAACACCCTCATTCCGGCCATATTTATTTTTAAAATACCATGAAAAAAAATTTAATAAGTATTACATATTCTATTCCTACTCTTAAATATCAATAAAACTAAGAATAAAATAATTTTGACTACAAGTTTTTTTGTACTCGTACACCATATTGGCCACTATCTTAAAAATATTAAGTTTGAAATTCAAAAATAGTAAGTTAAACAGGGTTTTTTTTTTTTCAGAACTTCAGAATTCGTCTGAATTAATGAGGACCTACTGTACAATCTATCTAATGTACTTGCTAAATCACGTTATGATGTCTAATTAAAATGTTTATGAAGGTAAGCATGAGTTCAGACGTAGCCGTAACAAAGGATTTTAGCCAGAAATAATAAGGCATTATTAACGTTTTGTAGATTTTTAAAAAGTCTAATGTTACAACCTCTAAAATGGACTGCCAAACTCTGAAAACATTTCTACCTACGCAAACAACAATACAAACTGCGAAGAATTTTCTACACTAGTACATGGAATCAAGAAACCTGATGCTTAATATTCACGTTATTATTTTATTTTAGGTAGGTATATATTTTGTTTTTGTAACACTGTACTTCCTTTATACTGATAAAGAGAAAATTTCGCATACACACCGTCTTAAAGATATAATAAACAATATCATTAGTTTATAAAATAACTGTCAGATTCAATGTCATACTAATTTAATATCAAGGAAGAAACGAGGGTTTGTACACATATCGAAATATCCTGAGGATGTTACCTCACGTATTGCACGCTGTATCATAAACCTCCATGTCTTATTACAGTATACAAGACAAGAATTCCTATTATCTCTGGATGTTATTACAGTATAACGTGACACAAACAAAAATCCTCATTGTCGTCTTTAGTCTTATCGTAAGATGCAGAAATTACTTTCAGATATAAAAAAACAAGTAGGATGGTGAAAAATATAATAAAATATTAATGCTAACCATATACTCCGTTAAATTATAATATATGAACTGATCCGTAAAACCAATTGAAATAATTTTTGTTTCATAAAAAAGAGTTTGTATTATCTTGGTCGAGATCCCCAGAAAGTATTAAATGAAAAAACCATTGCTATTAATGGTGTTTTGATGAGTGTAAGCTGTACTATTACTAAAAATGATACAATCTTCTTAATATTATGATGGCAGTAACAATGGTTACTAGACATAGCAATATTACCATATAAGTTTGGCCACTGGGTTTTACAGTTATAGCTTTTCCTTATATCGGTCATATTTACTACCATATTGATTTGGGGGAAAACTTACACAGTCTTAATTTACCTGAAAAGAGCTTTAAAATAGAATGTGCCAAACCCACATTTTGGCAATATTTGTTTTCAAAATGACAGCAAATATTGGAAATTTTGTAATAATAGTTGCATATGCATATTCATTTCCTACTGTTTAAGACCTTTAAAACGATATAATAGATGTCATGCTTATATACTAAAATCTTTTTATTCAGTCGTCCGCGATATTGGCCGCTTTCTTGAAAATATTCAGAGTTGAATTTTGAAAAACCTAAGGAATTGTCAGAAATTTTGAGATGCGCCTCTGTGCTGAATTTCGTTCATATTGATTAATTTTTATGCAAGTTATCGTTGGACAAACAAACAAACATACAAACTTTTTCAAGTCCAAGACTCTGAAATTAAGAACTCACTGTACGCTTGTTCAATTAGATTAATATAGATATTTATCAAGGTGAATGGCATTTTGCCATCAACATAATGTAAAATTTGCCGACACATTGGAATGTGTGGTTATCACACATTTTAGTAAATTGTTCAAAGTTTACTCAAGTTAACACCTCACTCTTAAAAGCACAAGTACAATAGAAAGTCAGAGACTTATAGATTAATCATAAGGCAGCTCACTTTGTCCCTTTCAATAATATTATTCCTTTTAATTAATAGATTTATTTTTAGTTACTGTTGTAATTCTGTTCTGAATGTGAGAAAAGTATAAGAACTTTGTATAACATGTTAGATAATCTACAAAGACAACTGTCCCTCCTCTAAGTCGTCTGTGTACCTTCTTTGAAGGATGCAACATTTATTCGTGCTGTGATATTGTAAATTTATCATTTTTGTGGTTGGCATCCTAAATTGATGACATTTTATGAATTAAATGCCTGGGATTTCTTTAATAGCAGTAGGAAAGGTTACCGTCCTCCGTAAACACAACAACAAAGATAATCTTCTAATTATTACTTAACATCATCTAAGAAAATAGGGCATCCTGCACTGCACAATATCCACAACCGATCTAAATGTTAATGTACAGCGGATAATCAGTAAACCGACGTCCATGATGATATCTGCAAGTAATGACCCTCTCTAACCAATTAGTGGAAACATGAAGTAAGATAAAGACAAACTAACACCAAATGATGTTAAAGGAATAACAAAAACTGTCTAAATTAGTTTAATATCAAAGCAGCTTTCAGCCTTTAAAAGGCCATCATCAGAGCCTATCGAGGAAGAAAAAGAGTTAGAGCTGAAAACAATAAGGCACTGATGATTGCCTTTTGAAGGCTGAAAGCTGCTTTTATTAAACTCATTTAAATTTACGTGGAGGCACAGTGTGTTACTCCTTTAAGATGACCTCCATATCGACGCTCCATGTATCATATCTAACCAAATGATGTTATAGTTATCAGAAGTTACTGTTATAGCTCGTAGACTTTTATTTTAATATTAACTTTTTAAAGTTTAAGTTTCATCTCTTACCCAAGATTATGATGAATTATATATATAAACACTTTATTTACAAAAAATAAACAAGTGAGGCTGGCCTTATATTAAAGTTTGCTTTCACACACAACATACTTATCAATCTAATGAAAACATTTTAAATTAGTAATAGCTAAATTATATATCAAAGTTTAAAGTCTAAGGTAATTTCAATGTTTAATTAGCTACACTACTAATTTTATTACCTTTTTATAGTTATCCTTTATGATGATGATATCAAATAGACTTCGGTGAATGCGTTACCAAATTAGAAGGTAAACAAATAAAATATAAAAACACACTACAACACAACCGATACAAATATTGTTCTCGTAAAATTTAGTAGCTAATTATTTTAAGGGATTAAAATAATTTTTTCATTTAATATTTCTTTGATTAGCATTTCTTTCATTTAGTTCAGTAATAACATTGTCTAAACTAGAAAAAAATCTTTTTTCAAAACGCGATGGTAATATAATTGATTCTCTGGTAACACGAGTACATTATATATTTTATCATCTTTCTGTTGTAAAAATTTAAAAACTTTTTGAAAGTTCTTTAAACTAAAATAAAAAACCACGTGTGATATATGAATTGATGCGTTTCCCACGATGATGGAAGCGACACGTTTGAGTTCATAGCAGAAACTGAGTATAATAGAGGGCTCGAGCCAGGAAGTCTCCCTCCTTCCTGTCAGTTAGTCAGTCTGAGATGTTAGCCCGAAGATAGGCGGCATCTCGAGCAAGTAAAGCTTAAGAAATCACTGGACTGGAGGAAGCTACAGCCCTACGATATCCTCTGACTATATGGAAACTGTTATAATCCATAATCTACTAGCAACTAAACTAAAAATACATATAATAGGTAACGTGTTCCATACGTTGATTTCATTATTACTATAGCAATATAAAGATTCGATGAGTTAACAAGTATAAAGATTCGCTATTTTGCTATCGAATTATAATTATTTTTTGAGGATACATCATATATTGTTTATAGGATAAATATCTTTATTACGGGTTTGTTTTGTTAATATATTCGTACAACGTTATTTCCACATCTTGATAACTATGATCTCAGATTAATATCAGTTGTTTTAATACCTCCATAAAATAGTGTTAATATCTTTTGTGAGGGACAATGGAAGATATTATTATGTCATAGTAAGCCAATATACTCTTCTACCAATATGATCATTAATTCGTTTCCTCTCTCTGAAATATCAACGAACAATATTATTTTGTTTAAAGTAGAGGTTCTTCTTGGGCCTCTTAGAATAATTCGACTAACCCTGTCGTTTTTATTACATATTTACTGATTTTATTGATAATCCATAAACAGATTAGACTTTCTTGTATGAATTCTTTGTATAATCGAATGACATACTTAAACTTAATGATCACGATTGTGGTATTTTAACATTGGTATTGGTACAATATATGATGTATCCTCAAAATAATAATATGTAATAATAATAATAATAATAATTCGATAGCAAAATTGCGAATCATTAAAAGTTGGTATCGAAAGATTGGTATCTAAAAACATTCCTTCCATATAAAAGGTATCAAGCTATTATTATTATAAAGTATCATTGTAAAAATAATCATTAATTAAGTGACCTAAATGACATTTTAAGTAAAGCTAAATTATTTTATAGATATTTGTGAAAAAAAAAAATTGAATCTATTTTTCAAGAATAAGGCCATAGCTTGCCTTCAGAAAATTCTGTACTTGATAGATATGTTCAATTTCAAACATCAATGATCTCTATAAAAACTATGCCATACATCAATACTTCCTGATTTAGTTCCGCAATGCTTCCTTTTGCTAGACTAAGGTTGAATATTTTTACTTTAAAACGAAGATTTTTGTCACGTTCTTCTATATGAATAAGTAGGATTGCCTTCCAATTTCTGAGATTATCAAAGTTAATGGAAGCATAAAAAAAATTGTTCGTGGTTTGGGCCCTTTTGTGATGTGGGCCCCTAGCTGGCCGCCTATGTCGCCTATTCCTAAATACGTTCCTGCGACTTTACACCTCAGCAAAGAAATTCAAGCTACACTAGATCCTAATTGCCAATTAAAAGCATCATAAATCTTTAAAATAGTCAAACATTTCATGTTACTTAACATAAATTATTAGTTTAAGATTTTTATTAGGATATATATTAGTGTTGAGGATATATATTATAGTACTTTTCATTCCAGCAACTACGATAAAAGTATTCAATGACTATGTACGAGTATTATTTAATACATTGACATTAATTATTGATGTTTATTAACAAATTTAAAACTATAATTATACTATGAAGCCTGAGGGCAGGTTTTCATAATTATGATCTCTCATTTCATTAGATAATAATTTTCATAAATGACGTCAATTTGTTAAGAGGAAAAGCGAATTTTGTGGATCTCATGCAGATTATTATCTCGAAGAATAAGATTGATATTTAAAGGCAATCCATAACAACAATTACCACTTAAACTGAATACTTGTCAGTGAAAGATGAATACGGATTGAGTGATAGCAAAATGCATTAATCATTCTTCGTTATTATAGCTTGAAAATTAACTTATTCTTATTTAGCTAATATAATTATTTCTCTTTTGAGAAAAAAAAGTTAAAATAAAGGCCCACACACACGATCAAACTTGGCTTGTCAAGCCAGTTTGACAGTGTATGGGTGAAGTTTGTGAATTGGATGGCTACACACAGGAAGTCAAATTTACCTGACAAACTTTTGATTAAACTTTCAAAGCCAGTTTGACAGTGTATGGTGAAGTTTGTGAATTGGATGCAGTACACGCGGGACGTCGAATATACCTGACAAACTTTTGATTAAACTTTCTTGTTAACAAGTTTGATCATTTATGCGGGCCTTAAGATTTATCACAGTTAGATCACAAAAACAAAAGAAAGCCTCTTACACGTTTATCCTGGTTTGATAAATAACGGGAAATACATATGTCTTGGCATATTCTAAAAAAACACTTTTCTCTCGAAAACATATATCACCACATGTTCACATGGCAGCACGGAACTGACTGGTCAGGACATTGGATATACACCTGTGACTCCCGTCCGACNTTTTCCAATGGAAATTCGCTAAAATTAAACAAACTATCTAAAGTAGTAATAAACCCATATACACACTTTCAAATAATATAAGTGTAAGACCAAGGCTCTGACGATATATCTAACTTGAATGTAAGTTCAAAAATATTCTGGCTAAATCCGGTAACTTATAACCTCAATAAAAACATTTTGTCCATACAATGTATCAATGACATTAATTACAAAAATTGTATCAGGCGTCAATTACAAAACATTTAAAACCATATTTAGTTAATCATATAGCTTAAATAGCATTACTTATTATATACTCCTTTAGTGAACTGTTGGATGCTTTTATAGTATAGATTATAATGTTAACACGTCAAAAACATGCCAGGGCAACTTAATTCCATTTTTATTTGGCCAATTTTTACTTGGATTAATAGATTAGATCAATCAAAACATAAAATTGCATAAACGAATTATAATTAGTAAGATAATTTAATCGTGTGGAATTAAAAATATTTGGATAAAAACAGTGGATATTAAAGAAAAGCAAAAAATTTGCTAACTAAAAATTCGACAAAGCGAATTTTTATTTCCTTTAACTATTTCTTATTTTAAATTCTTTTTAAAACAAATATTTTATTCAAAAATATTTTATTTAGGGTGTTTCCAAAGTTGTGTGGAAAATATGGAATATGCCCCATAATAATCATTGTGTATAGAACCATTTTGAAATTTACACTTTGAACTTTTATCATAATTATAAATTATTTTAAAAATAATTAATGAATAAGAATTCTCATAATTATAAAACTATTGCAAATTATAGATATATGATATAAAACACGTCATACTTCAACATATCGGTAAAAGAATGCACTTTAATTATTTTTAATTAAGGTCCGTATCATTTTAGATAAATATTATTAATTATATGACACAAGAATGCATCGATTATTATCAAATGTATACATTCTGAATTATATTTCTGATGATCTTATTATAAAATACTTTTACCATCTGGGCTAACAAAACTAAGCACCGTTAGACACTCACACACCTTTCACCGCGACGCTACGGCATGGCATGTCATAAAAAAACCATTTCGTCTGACCACTAAACCTAGCTTACGCCTTTAAGCTGTTCCATATCGTTTTCATTGTTAAATTTCTTGGTTGAGTTTTTCTTAGTTCATTTCTGTTATTATAGCATTATATATGAAGACACGTAACTGATTATAGTTCCAAAATTAACTGTCTGATTCACCTCTGAATAACTTGGCCAAGTATGTGGTTTAAGTATACACAAAGGTTCAATAGACAATTTAACAAGTAATGCGAGTTTTTGAGCCANATACCTATTTCTTATTTTAAATTCTTCTCTGTCTGTTTCCCGTAGTTAATAATAATTATAATTTGATTTAAATTAAAATTTAATCTTTCTGTAGTATAAATACTACCAAAATCGTAAAAATGTATTTTAAATTCTTTTTAAAACAAATATTTTATTCAAAAATATTTTATTAGGGTGTTTCCAAAGTTGTGTGGAAAATATGGAATATGCCCCATAATAATCATTGTGTATAGAACCATTTTGAAATTTACACTTTGAACTTTTATCATAATTATAAATTATTTTAAAAATAATTAATGAATAAGAATTCTCATAATTATAAAACTATTGCAAATTATAGATATATGATATAAAACACGTCATACTTCAACATATCGGTAAAAGAATGCACTTTAATTATTTTTAATTAAGGTCCGTATCATTTTAGATAAATATTATTAATTATATGACACAAGAATGCATCGATTATTATCAAATGTATACATTCTGAATTATATTTCTGATGATCTTATTATAAAATACTTTTTTTAATTAAAAAAAAATATGAATTTATCGCGTATTAATTTTGAATTATGAATTAGGTGCCAATATAATTTAAATATTTAAGACAGCGTATATAACATTACTCCTATATATTATTTTTCTGACCATTATTCCAAGTATTTCTATTAGTTACATTAACGTATTATATTATATTTAACATTAGTAACACGTTTTTATTTAACATTAACGTATTATATTATATTTATAGATAAACTAGCCTTCACCCCGCGCTTCGCGCGGGGCTCATGCTAGGTATCAGTGGCTATGTGTCCTATTGTCATGTAATTAAAAAAAAATAGCCAATAGTAACTAATTAATATGTGTAGGCGCAGTCAGTTTGTCGATACGACTTACCGTTTGGCCACAATAAGCCTCCAAAAAAACTTTAAAGTACATCCGCCATCTTTAATTTTTAAGGGGGGTAAAAATGTATGTTTTTAACTTTTCGAATCTTTCCAGTAGGTTTGCGACAGTGTCCGTCAAACGCAAAAAACCGCGAGTCTTTAGGTGGTCTAGAAGTACTCAAACATTTTGATTAGCGAGTCAGTGGGGTTACGCTGAGTCAACCTAGTTGTGTTTTATATACTTTGTTCTATAAAATTGTTAATAACTCTGGTTCTACTCAATATTTTTCGATGAAACCAAGCCTACAAATTGCACAACATGTTTGCGCTCACCTCTGAAAAAGAATTAATCGATTTAATTTAGCCAGTTTTGCGCCTATAAAGTCTGACTGAGGCGACAGACACACATACATACTGGGATGTATAAAACGAAAAAGTATCTAAAAAATTTTCAATTCTAACCAATGTACAGACAAAACTTTAATTTTATATATGTAGATAGAAATAGAGAATACAAATTTTAATATGTACTGGTATATCAGTCCTGCAAGCTTTACAAGTGATACTTTTTTGTCTATACTATTATTAATTATTTAAAAATTTACACTTATTTAAATATAAATTATCATTTAAAGTATAATTTTGATTAAAAGACGATTCTGGTATTGCTAGAAATGGGAAGTAGGCAGTACTTTTTTTTATAACAACTCAATATTTCATAGTCCCTTTTATAATGATCCGACCTCTAAAAATGTTTGGCAAAGTCTAATTGATGCCAATTTCAGTGTTATTACAAAACTTTTCGATTTTTAACGAATTTTTTGTTGAAAGCAAATTGGGTTGATGGCGTCATGTTTTTGAATTTATGTTTTTTTCGAATGCACAACTGCATGTGTAAACATTGATTTTTGTACCAAGTATCAACTCTCTAACTTCAAATCAGAAATTTTGTGTGACAGTCAGACAGACAGAAGGATACACACTCACACAGACTGACAGACATCAAGCAAAAAACCACTTAACCCTCGGGNGTCATTAAAACCTATACAAACAAATCATGACTGATTGCACTCTATATAAGAAGGTTTTATAAAACAGCTTATTTACCATAAAAACAATAATAATCCTACCGCGGGTTTCCGCAAGCAGAGCGAATTTTCATTGAAAATTTGTAGTTCAATGTTGTGTATAGTTATTTCATAACTATACCATTGTGTGAGTTATTTTTAAGTTAAGAAAATTTATTTAGAATATTGCTTAGTTTAAAAAAATTCTAGTAGTTATGAAGGAAGATTAAACTATACGGCATTGAACTACAAATTTCCAATGGAAATTCGCTCGGCTTGCGGAAACCCGCGGTAGAATTATTTTAAATCTTTGCTGACTCATCTGGGTTAATTACGTCATAAAGTAGTTATTTTCAATAGAGATCCTCGTCTCAACGAGCCTGATTTATTGGTGCAATGTTCATGTTAATACGTTAATTCGTTCGAGAGCTATCGTGCTTACAAGAAATCCCCAAAAAGTGATTACTATTACTATTGTCATTATTATTAAAATATTGTTAGAATTGCTATGGAAACTAATTTTTTGGATTGAGGACCCCAAAAAACATAAGAAGCGATACCTCATTTGATTTTTTGTATTTTTTAAATCTTTGCCGATTCATCTGGAGGGGTTAATGACGTCCTAAAATAGTCATTTTCAATAGAGGTCCTCGTCTCAACGAGCCTGATTTTTTAGTACAATTTTCAATTTGATACGTCAATTCGTTCGAGAGCTATCGTGCTTACAAGAAATCCCTATGAAATTATTACTATTACTATTGTCATTATTATTAAAATATTGTTAGAATTGCTATGGAAACTCATTTTTTGGATTGAGGACCCCAAAAAACATAAGAAGCGATACCTCATTTGATTATTTGTATTTTTTTTTAAATATTTGGCGATTCATCTGGAGGGGTTAATGACGTCATAAAGTAGTCATTTTCAATAGAGGTCCTCGTCTAAACGAGCCTGATTTTTTGGTACAATTTTCATTTTGATACGTCAATTCGTTCGATAGCTATCGTGCTTACAAGAAATTCGCAAAAAGTAATTACTATTACTATCGTCATTATTATTAAAATATTGTTAGAATTGCTATGGAAACTCATTTTTTGGATTGAGGACCCCAAAAAACATAAGAAGCGATACCTCATTTGATTTTTTTTAAATCTTTGCTGACTCATCTGGAGTGGTTAATGACGTCATAAAGTAGTCATTTTCAATAGAGATCCTTGTCTCAAGGAGCCTGATTTTGTGGTACAATTTTCATTTTGATATGTCAATTCGTTCGATAGCTATCGTGCTTAGGTACAAGAAATCCGCTAGAACTACATATACCTATATATATGTATATACTAGCCTTCACCCCGCGCTTCGCGCGGGGCACATGCTAGGTATTAGTGGCTATGTTTCCTTTTGTCATGTAAGCCTAGCAATTAAATGAAATGCCTAAATATATTTTTTTCTAAGCCATCTAGGAATAAAATCAGGACTATATAAAACATCATTCATTCCGGTTCTAAGAATATNCTACTTAACCCTCGGGTGCGCGAGGTCTAATACAGACACGAGGAGGCGCGGACCCCTGATAGGACTTAATCTGTTTAAAATGCTCACACAACATGTAAAATAAATATAAACTTGAAATCATTTTTGCAAAATATTATAAAACATATTTAAATTGTATTTATTGTTCTATTATTTTTTTAATTGGTAAAATAGCGTTGTTTAATCTCATAGTTTATAAGCACAAAATTAGTTAGTCTCAATTATAATTTTCAAATTTTTAATTTTTTCTGTATACTTTTATTACTTTATCTTTAGTTTCAGGTACCATATTAATTTATTTTTTATTATATGTATAAATTTCACGAAAATTAGCATAATACTAAAATTTAAGTGAAAGTGGCGCGGGTCCCCTGTCAGGACAATATGGGCATATATAATTGAAGTGTAATCACGTACGATGTCAAACAGTGACTGATTCTCTTGATTAAAGCAAGAAATGTAGCTAGAAAAATATTTAGGCCTCACAGGACCGCGCGTTCCCGAGGGTTAAAACGTCTAAAAAAACACCTGTTGAAATTTCGGTTTTGGATGTTTTGGGTGAAAACAATAATTTTTCTTTTTAGGTAAGGGAACGCAAATATCAAATCCAATGAGTAAATTGTTGTTAAGATATTAAAACAAACCAAATAATTTACGCTGTTGAAAAACTTACGAATGGTGTAAAATTATAATTTAATAAAAATTATGAATGGTTCATCTTACGAAACCTAGGGGATGACCCACTTATAATGCAAGAGGTATAGATTTTGTTAATGAAGATCTGTATTTTTAAATAATTAATAAACTGAGGTTCTTTGACAATGTTTTACCATTAGCGCACGTGTGTTTTAAAAAAAGATTGATCATATGAGTATGCGGTAATAATAAATTCCTATTTATTAATTAAAATCTCTAAAAATATGAAAAAAAATCTAGAATGTTTGATTTTTAATTAATTGAGATAGTTAGATGTTTTTATTTATTGAGATAAATCATTAAATATTTTATCCATTTATTCGTACACATTTTTGACCATGATTGAACCGTTGATATTTTAATAAAATAATTTTTATAAACAATATTTTAATAAAGGATAGTTTAAACCGCTCAAATTTATGGCTGAAAAACTAAGTTTCCACTTAGTCTGACTGATTTCATTAATTCTTTTTATTACATATTTCATTCATCAGTTTATTGAGGGAAACATTTATTCAAATTAATTAAATTTACTACAGCATAATTTACAATAACTATAGCAGTATTAATATTAAAAAAAACGAACAATCGTTTGAAACTTTGTAATGTGGTTTGGCAACAACATTTATTTTTCTCATGAGTTTTATTCAATGATAATTCACTAAGTCGAAAAAAATGTATCTTTTATGTGGTAACTTAGTTACTACATTTTTAATATGAGAAGAAATTTCATATTTCAAATATTTTTATGTACATGGAAAAAATGTGAATAGGTAAAATTTTATGAAGTTTTATAAAATTATATTTAGAATAATAGTACATTACGCGTCGAGTGTGGAAAGTAGCATTTTGCATGCGAGTGTGGAGTTTACACCCGAGCGATAGCGAGGGTAGTAAAACCACACGAGCAATGCAAAATGCCGTTTTCGCACGAGTTGCGTACCGTACTTTATCTACGATTGTTAGATTTTAATAATAAATGCAGAAAAAAATAATAAACTTCCTGTATGTAAGCTCGTATTTCAGTATTTCTCTTTTGATAAAGATGACATCAATTCGTTAGTTGTATTTTGTGCCGAATTAATTATTTCGGAAGGCGAATTATTCTCCTCATATTCGTCATAATAACTTAAATCACTCATTGATTTTCCAAAAAAAACTCGATACAAACAGTTACTTTTATTAAACAAACATCAAATTAGTTTTGTTAAATGTAAACAAACTCGCTAATCGTGCGTAAAGTTGAAGAATTCTTCTTCTTTACAGCGCTAGAGTGGTAAAGAAGAGGAATTGTTCAAAACTATGAGACACGCATGCGCAATTAATACAGGTGCATAAAGATTCACTTTCTACGAATCTAAACAGAGATACCATGTTTATATTACGTATCAATCGTAGATAAAATAATATATTAAAAATAATGTTAAAAATTTTATATACCAGAGTAATATTGATTTTGTTTTGTTCTATACAAGAAAGAATATTATTTATGAGAACCGTGATTATTTAAATATGTAGTTATTACTTATTATAAAGCTTATAATATAATAATATGATTATCACTATTTTATTATCTATAGTCATTTAAGATCTCGAAAAGGTATTTTTTCGAACTGAAAAATAGCCATCATATTATAACGAAATTAAGTTGCCATGTATATGATACGCAATGCATGTACATACAAAGGCTTCGATGGCAATTTTGAAATTTGTTCAGTTTCGTTAACCAGCATTATCAGTCCATGCAGTCGCTGTAAGATGGGGGCCATATAAAAGTTTATTTTAGCTATAAATTTTATTGTAACGACGTGAAATAAACGCTCAACTTTAGTTTTATCACTCAAAAGCAATGAAATTACTCCTCATAAGTCTCCAGCTAAAACCTTTATATACTTTTTTTTTTTTTTTTTTTTTTTTTTTTTTTTTGTTGGGGGAAGGGGGAGGGGAGGGATGGGGTTCTTATAAGATTTGTGGTGTATGAAATATTTTCTTAGTTTTTTTTTTTTAATTTAAAGGAAGAATCCCTTTGATTTTACCGTTTATAAATAAAAGGGTGACTCGAAGTGCAAAATTATTAAAGAAACATGCCACCAAAATTAAATAAGTACAAAAAAATAAATACATATAGCAAGTATAAATGGTTGTGGTGAAAAGGAGTTTAGGCATAATGTTGAGGATGTTAACACTCAAGGAGAGACCATAGACGATAATGGGAGTTAAACAAACTTTCAGGCTCAGAAAAAACGACTTCGACTGAATAACTATTAAGACAAGGGGATGTTTAATTCCATGTACTTTGGGACAAAGGAATATCACACTTCTGTTTACAAAAGGGGAGTAACTGTCTAAAGATGAACGTTCTTTACACCTTATTTAGATTGTTACTCTCCTGTTTTCTTTATAAGGGGAGTAACAATCTAAATAAGTACCCTTAAATTTTCCCTGCTTCTGATTACATCCTTCCGGCCACCTGAATCCCTTTGATTTTGCCTTTTAATTCTAGTTAAATTAAATAATTCTACATTCTATCTCTCCCTCTTTTCCATTACCATATCCCTTATCCTAACCTTTCTACCCAGCAGTCTATATGTGAAATTGTCCGAGGTAGCATCTAAATTTCAATCTGTTTAACTTTTTAAAATCTTCATAACTAATCTTAATCAATATCATTCTAAATCTATAGACTTATCATCACCACCGAGTTGATTCTGCTGGTGATACCTTGTGAATGTACATTTATCTACCAGATATATCATCGGATCTACTTCATCACAGAATCTCATACCATCTTAATATCTTAACCTCTACTGGTAATTCGAATCCTGCATCAAGATATTTCGACAACGCATAATCTATTCCCATTCCTTGATTTGTTATTTTGGTTTTTTAAAAATAAAAAAAACCTTTTGTCACTTAACTTCAATATTTATTATTATTTTAATAAGCCCTATTTCAGGAATTTTATTTAAAACTTTTTTTTTTTAGGTATTACAGTCCACAATCCACTTTTAATCTTTATTCAACTTTACCAACTACAGTTGGTCTATCTTAAACGAAAAACGACAAAAAATCTTAGTTTTTTTTATTTCTTTAAAGTACAAAATAACTAAGTTACTTGTTTCGACTGAGGTTATATGGAGCTCACATTGAAATATATTATAACAAATCGTTTCACAGAAAACTCCGTTCTTGCTGATAAAGCAGAATAATTACTATGATTTTCTGTTATGCATATTTAAAAAGCCACAAGCCGTGATTATATTATCTTCTAGAAAAAAAACTCCTAAATGAAATGTAAATAGTAATGTACCTATAATTCACTGCTAACGGAATTAAAATCGTTAAGATGGAGTTCCTAAAGTCCATATGGCGAAAAGCATAATGACAGGAAGTAGAATAAAACCATAATTTCCATTTCATGGTTGAAACAATACGCCGGCGCCGCCAGGTAGCAGCACTTTACGGAGTACACTCTTCTTAAACTAAAAATTCTTTTAAATAAATAATATCAAAGTTACATTGAAAACTTCTTTCATTGTAAAATATACTTCTATAAAATTATTAAAAACTTTTAATTATTTTGAGAATTATTGCACTAATTAGTTGAATAATTATTTTAGGATTTTATCTCCTCTCAATGTGAAATGATAATAAAATAAAATAAAATAAAAATAAATTAAAAAATATTATGTTATCATTGCGTATTATCAATAAGCAAGAAAATTGGATGTCTAAAATCTACTACCTCTAGATTTTTATATGAAATGACATTTTTTTAGTTAATATTTACAAAAAAATTAAAAAATAAAACAAATCAAATTACTANTTATGCATATTTAAAAAGCCACAAGCCGTGATTATATTATCTTCTAGAAAAAAAACTCCTAAATGAAATGTAAATAGTAATGTACCTATAATTCACTGCTAACGGAATTAAAATCGTTAAGATGGAGTTCCTAAAGTCCATATGGCGAAAAGCATAATGACAGGAAGTAGAATAAAACCATAATTTCCATTTCATGGTTGAAACAATACGCCGGCGCCGCCAGGTAGCAGCACTTTACGGAGTACACTCTTCTTAAACTAAAAATTCTTTTAAATAAATAATATCAAAGTTACATTGAAAACTTCTATAAAATATACTTCTATAAAATTATTAAAAACTTTTAATTATTTTGAGAATTATTGCACTAATTAGTTGAATAATTATTTTAGTATTTCATCTCCTCTCAATGTGAAATGATAATAAAATAAAATAAAATAAAAATAAATTAAAAAATATTATGTTATCATTGCGTATTATCAATAAGCAAGAAAATTGGATGTCTAAAATCTACTACCTCTAGATTTTTATATGAAATGACATTTTTTTGGTTAATATTTACAAAAAAATTAAAAAATAAAACAAATCAAATTACTAAATAGATTTTGTATTTATCTTTAAATATATGAATGACGAATGATCAAATTATTTGTAAATAATACTTCTTAAGGTTGCTCCTTCATCATTCTATGGTGAACTGATTTAAATAAATAAATAATAAAAAATGAATAAATAAAACATATACATATTGAGTTAGGATAGAAAAACATCATCTAAAGGCGTTTGTTTAACGAACATTATTATAAAATATTTCAATGTTTTATTTAAAATAAATATTCAAAGATTCGCCATCTTGATCAACGAATTCGTCCTATTTACTAACTTGCCTAAAGATTCTTCATGTGTGCTTAAAGCAAATGCTTGTATTTACTAAATTGCCTAAAGACTCTTTATGTGTGCTTAAAGCACATGCTTGTAAAAGTATGCATATAGCCGCTACTCTAAGCTGACGGCCAGAGGCCCCAGCTTTATAATACTTTGATGTAGTGATGATTTGATGATATTATCAATTTTATGAAATTATTTAAATAATAAAGTATTCTCAATCTTAAAGCACATGCTTGTATTTACTAAATTGCCTAAAGACTCTTTATGCGTGCTTAAAGCACATGTTTGGCCAATTTATTTCTTATGTACTGTTTATTAGACATTAATTAGTTTTAACTAATTTTAAAAAAATTATAACTTTCGTGTAAAATTTTAGTGGTACACGCTAAGCAGAAAATGCATGAAAGCGTTGCCGGTTTAGCCTGTTGTGGAAATTAAAGGAGCTTACTATTTCTTATTATTTATTTTTTAACAATTTGTTTCCGTTTATTATACCGAAAAGCAAATCTATACTTTATAATATTATTTCCTCCAGAAGGGAGGAAACATTAACTTTCCACCCTAGTTTATAGGGAGGAAAGGATCCCATTACAGCCTAGTTGTGAAAATCGTGGCGGAAAGTAGAAATCGTGGCGGAAAGTAGAAATCGTGGCGGAAAGTAAAAATCGTGGTGGAAAGTAACAGTAGAGCCAACTTATTATTTTAAAAAAATATCAGTGTTGCCTGTTTCGTAACTAATAGCAGTTTTTTTTTAACTCAATGACTCGACAGGTTAAAAGCTTTTTTATTAAATATTACAGAGTTTAAATGACACGTACTTTTGATTGCCGTGATACTTTAATTTTTATCGTCATTTTAAAATGTCGTATGACTTCATAACTGAGTTTAAACAAAACTTATAGAAAAGAGTCCTTGTAGAAAAGAGGTAGGTTACATCCCATCAGGTTATATTATTGTTTTTGATTTCTCGTATTTTAGAGATAAACACAAATAAATTAAATATTATTCAGTTAGTCATTTTGTAGTACATTTTGTGTATTATTAAACATTTGAGTTATAGAGTTATTATTATAATTACATAGTTATTGAAAGTTATCAGGGCCGCCCTTAGGCAGGGGCAACCGCCCCGGGCCCCGCGCTTTTAGGGGCCCGAGGAAAATTTTTTATGTTTTCTTTGATTTCTATAATAACTTTAAGTTATTATAGAAATCAAAGAAAACATAGTTGGAATTGATGAATTGCACATTTAATTTACATTATTTTTTTCTACAATAAGATGTTATAAAACTTTTTTTTTTTTTTTTTTTTAAAAGTCGTTAAACAAATTAAAGGTATAAACATTTGTAAACTTAGTTTTTAATACCTAAATAAATTGATAAATCGAAATCTTAGGTTTGTTTGTGTTGTTTTCCACCCTTCTGGAGGAAAAATCTTGTACGGACCACGGGAGCAAAAAGTCATAGCACCCTCGCTATAATTAACTCCCTCGGCTATGCCTCGGGATTAAACTTCATGGTTCCCTCGGCTGCGCCTCAGGAACCAACTAAATAACTCCCTCGGCTTCGCCTCGGGATTTAGACAGTATGGTTCCCTCGGCTTCGCCTCAGGAACCAACAATAACGCTCAGGGAGTAATGACTTTGTTTCCTCCCTTGGTGCGTTAATAACTATATCATTTCAGAAAATTATGTTTTTTGACAAATTATATAATAAATATTTATCCATTATATGTCAATCACTCGTAACATAATATGTGATGTAAAAATCTTTTTGTTTGTTGATTTTACAAAAGATTTTATTTCACATCTAAAATGAAGTTGTACAGCCACTCATATTCTGACAATTATCTGAATTTATTAAATTGTTATTTCAATTATTCCACAATGATTGATTACTATTTCACACAAGGAAATTTAATCTCTGACGTCGATCATTGATACCTCAACAATATACGAAAGTTAGTCAAATATTTTATGCAAATAATGATAAAAATGTTAAGGAATGGTACATAGAGTGTGATAGTTAATCTGATAAGATAATATCTTTAAGTAGGGGTGTCGTAAACTAATACCTCCGGTATTTATTTATAAAACTGTATATCAGAATAATTGTCGTTTCTTTTTGTCATCACACAATGGATTACTAATTAATTTGTTAAGGGTGTTGTGAAGGAACCTCTTATTGCCTGATTGCATTTAATTAATAATAAAAATAAATAAATAATAATTGTAAGAATAAGAGTTTATAATTATAGATTCCAATTACCCTTGAAAAGAGGCTACTTATAAAACCCCTTAAATTTAAGAGAGTTAATGGCCATTGATCAGTAACTGACAATTTTTCCAAGCTTATTGTCTTTCAAACAGAGTAAAGAAAATGCATTGCAGTGTGAAAATGTGTGTTTACTCAATATTATAATAAAACAAGTAAGGCGTGAACGTATAAAACGTAAGTATAAACGGCATAAAACGTAAGTACGTGAGGCGATAATCGCCGGTTTCTGTACGACTTAGTTAAAATTATCAGGTGTAATAGTTGCATATTCTTTTTCTACACTTCAAGACCTTTAAATTGATGTATAACATTCCATGTTAAATAAAAACTTTTTTTTAGTCACCCGCCATATTAGCCGGGCCACCATCTTAAAAATATTAAGTGTAGAATCTCCAAAATGCGTCCAGTTGCATCAAACGCCGAGATGCACCTGTTTGCCAAATTTTATGTTTTTCGCTATAGTAGTTTATGAATTGAAACAAGCCAACGAACAAACGAAACTAACGGACAGACGGAGAGACGGACGGACAGAGCCGTTATATAAGGTTTCTTTTTGTACTTTGTACAGAAACCTAAAATCAGTGTACTCAATATGCGTGTATAATCGGTACAAATTAAATTGCTATTGCTATCGGGGTAAGAACTTAATACTTTCACCTCTACATAGGGTGTATCAATTTCAGGCGACCATGTTAATAGGGGGATTTATGCAGGTAATTTGGAGAAAAAAGTACATATAAAAGCTATAGTCCAATTCTCAACAGTGGTTCATGATTGTATGAAAAAATATGTTAATTATCGCTAAAGCTCTATACCAGCTGACATTGTTTTTTTCTTATAGCAATGGTTTGTTTGCCCATTTAGAGTTGGAATATTTTGGTAGTATTTGGTATAGTCTTTATAATAAAGCCAACTTTTATCTTTGTATACCTTTCTCTCAATAGGAATATAGCGATATATGGGTTAAAAGTTTTTCAAAGATTAAAAAAAAAAAAATAAAAAAAATAAAAAAATCAATTCTTATTCTTTCAAACATCTCTGGATCGCAGTAATAGTCAAAATAGTAAAAACAAGTCAAAAATACAACTAAAATATATTATATAATCTTATAGGAAATTTCCTGATCTTTTCAATGATTAGCCATTCATTGTTTTAAGATTAATATTTCTTGAGTTATTGTAAATTTTTAAGGTAAAAGTCGATTAATTGTAACAAATTCTATTTTTTCTTACAGCGCTTACACCCTTGACAATTGAATTGTTGAACTATAGCTTACATGAACTTTTTTGGTCCAAATGACCTTTAGAAATATCCCATTTAATTTGGCCATATTGAATTGATATTTGGTGTAGAACAATTGTTGGTTACAACGATTCTTATAGTGTGCCAATATTATTATAAATTGTTTTCGGTAAAATTTGTCAATGAAATCTACTTTTAGATACTTGTTTAAACGTTTTGTTAATATTTTTTAATACTGAAATTTAGAAAAATAGTATTATATTTAATTTGGCAATAAAAATAGATGATTAGTTACCATGGTAGGTGAGCTATGCGAGAAGGTAATTGCTGAAGTTTATTGTCAGAAAGGTCGAGGGATATAAGATGCGTGAGCGAGGCGAGGAGTGACTCTGGGAGTGAAGGGAGTTTGTTGGCTGCTAGGCTGAGTCTCTTGAGGGAACTCAGGGCAGCAAGGGGTTCTAGTGACTGAGGACTGAGGGCATTTGAGCCGAGTTCTAGCTGTTGAACTCCTGGCTTCCATTCCGTGAGTTCTGGAGGCAGCCCTACTAGACCAGTACCGGACAGGTCCAGCAGATCCGATCCTCCCGACTCCGAACCCTGAAACATGAAATCATTATTATATAAAATACAAACTACGAATAGTTACCTTGAATACAGAAAATAACCTTTTTAGTTTATAAAAATTACAAGTAAAACTTTTCCTAATTTTATGTCTTCAAGAATATTTCCTTAAATACTGATTTACAAAATCTCTGTACATTATTTCTATAATTAGTCTCTAGTTCGATTAGTACGTTTGAAGCTATAGGTGTAAATAAATGTAATGTATAATCAAATGAGCGCAGAAGGTTGAAACTTATATGGGGACCAACAATGAGGTATTTACGTTCTACCATACAAATTTCATTAAAATCGGACGTGTAGTTTTTATCTTGGTGCGCAAAAATTTAGTGAGAGACCGGCAGACCGACAGACAGACCGACAAACAGGCAAACAGACAAGGTACCAAAAATGTTTCCTGATGTCTGAAACGGATTTCTGTCTTGGAATATTTGAAATCGGAGACAAAAATATTTACGATCCTTAGAACGATCACATAGCATCCGTTACCTCCGGTGAGCTTGGGAGAAAAAAATACAGTAATTATTATTATTATAGTAAATGGTCAGTCAAATTAGTCATGTTGTTTGGGTCACTTAGATTTTCCTCGTGAGTGAGATTATATTTAATGCCACTCAAAATGCTTAAAAATAAGCTTTGACAAAATATTACTACCGAAACATTTTCTAGCATCACAACTGAACCAGGTGATGCGAGCCGTAGTGTTCTGAATGGAAACCCATCCAGGAGGTCTTTCATCTGAATATCGCACAGTCTCTGAACCAGTTGTCGTGGTAATTGCTAAGGTTATACCAGTTGATCTTCTGGCAAGGGGGGGGATGGAACAAGTTTTTCAGAGGAAAGTTGAGAACGGAAGTTATATTGCATGGAGATTGGAAAGAAATAGAAAAATGAAGTTTTTGATCAGTCGTGAGAGCGACAGACAAAAGGCCAGTGGAGACCAAATATAATAAAGAATCATGGACATGGGGAGATCGGTTATTACCTTACCCAGTTTCTAAGGGGCCACGGTTATTTCCAGGCATACTTAAGTAAAAAGTTATCAACGCAACACCTGATTCTTCTTCTCTTGGATGATTTGAAGCATACGTTCTTCCATTGCGATAGATAGACCCAGGAGAGATAATTGACAGAAAAGTGAGACAAGTTCTTTCAGCCGCGATAACATTATCCATCTAATGCTGAGACGGGAAGCTTTTTTAAACGAAAAATTTAAACATTTTTATAGGAACAGGAATATTTTGTTTTAAAGTAGTGGTCCAAAATTACGTGATAAACTTAAGTTTTATTTTATTTTTCTTATCATAAATGCCTAATTTCATCCAAATCGGCCCAGTAAGTTAGATAGAAGACAGTTCAGACTACAGAAAAAAAGAAAAAAATGGAACCAGGAGACCAGCGAATATAGAACGTGTAAATTCATCAAAATCTAAAATTGAATTTTTTCACCATCTTAAAACTTTCTCTATATATACTGCGTATATGAGAAAGTGAAAACACTTTTTTGGAATCAGGGAACTTCTAAATTTAAAAATTAATCAAAATCTTGAACCAAATTTTCGCGATATCACAATAAATATTTTCTGATATATATACATACTACAAATATATGAGAAAGTAAAAAAGTATAACAAATCAAATTTTTATTTTCATTAATAAAATGCTGTTTAGAAATACAGGAACTAGGATTTTCATATATCAAGGATTGTTTTTTTTTTTCGAAAACAGTTGACTCATTTGTAAATATTCATTTATTTTTAATTTCGCTAATAAAAATCAATACTATAGATGAAATGTTGAAAAAGCGAGAATGTTTAACTATTTCCTTTCATTTGAATAAAATCATAATCTCTAAATAATTTTAACCATAAACGCTATTCTTTACTTATCATAATACAAAAATTTAAAAAATTAAAAATATTAATGCTGTGACTAATAAGTAAGGCCCTCCGCACACGGAGCAGCTCAACTGGAAACTCCCGTCATTTTTGAGTTGACTATGGGTTTCAACCTGTGTAATTGAATGGGACACCGCACACGGAGCAACTCATTACAAACTGGGTTTGCTTTCTGTCGACTCAAAAATGACTGGAGTTTCCAGTTGAGTTTGTTTTGAGTTGCTCGCGACTCAATTTAAAATATCAAATAAGCTACCGTCAACAATTGAAACATTTGCATTATAGTTTGCTCACAATAAATCAATTTTTCAAATATAAAATCTCAGATCAGAAATTAAAACATTTTAATACCACAATTTAAAAAAAAAAAAAACTATTCCACAAGTATGAAAGCTATATAGAATCTTTTAAACTTCCTAAATGCAATAACTAATGAGAATTTAAATATTTTCAATAACATATTCTTAACATTTTTTAAAATAGTAGGGAAATACCTCTAAGGAGTCGGGCTGCATGTCTTGAGCAATCATGCTTCCACATGACTGCTCGGCCGTCTTGAGCTTACTGACTCACTGACCAAGCCATCACTAGGTCAAACTTTTAGATTCACTGTGATTCACCTTAATTTTATTACACGCCGGAATCATCTATCCGTGAAAACAGCTATAACTCTTAATTCTTCACACCTCACTTTAATAGTATCTCCTTTTTTTTTTGTTGTATTAGAAAATGTAAAAAATAAATAAAACTACCCTTAATTACATTAATCTCTTTAAAAAACACAAATTGATTCGATGTCCTCGATAAATTACCCTAGATTCTATTTTTGTTTTTAATAAAATATTAATTTTATTACTATCTAGTAATATTTATCATATAGGTTTAGTAAAATAACCTTCATTTATCACCTAGATTAGCTGATAAAAATATAAAAAATGTCCTTCATTAACAAAAAAAATATATAACGCGTCTTTCTAATTGCTGAAGATTTTGATCTTAAAATCAAACTACGAAAC
Organism: Gerris buenoi; assembly: GCA_001010745.2. Taxonomy (NCBI): domain Eukaryota; kingdom Metazoa; phylum Arthropoda; class Insecta; order Hemiptera; family Gerridae; genus Gerris; species Gerris buenoi. Next base: position 820,450 of record KZ651056.1, on the reverse strand, counting down.
GAAGCCATCGTATCGGATAAATATCCAACCAAAACGTCCACATTATTCGTACTATAGGAACTAATAAATAACTAGTACAGTATTTCAAATAATTTAATGAGATAGCCAGTTTGGATGTTTATAAGAAATTAAATTTTAATTATTTTATTGGCTCCTTGCATTTGTTGAATGACATAAATATTTAATCCATGATTTACTTCAAAATGGAAATTTTAATTTTACCAATGTTAGATATTTGTTGTAATTCTAAAAAAAACAACATAGAAATATACTATATTCAATCATGTAATATATTTCATGTTTTAAATGTTGAAGTTTAATAAGAAATGCTAATGTAAACTATTTAGAGGTTGTATTGCAATATAAATGAAAGAGAGAGCTTACGTCACAAAAATATAAATTATCATTTAATTTTATATCAGATTTATAATTTATGTTTTAGATTTATATGCTTATTAGATCTTGAAAGTTAATATCACAAAATTTATTAAAAAAAAAAAAAAATAAATAAATTTCAAAATGTAATCTACAAAAGTTAGAGAGATTTGTTTCTGCCTTTAAACACTTAATACAATAATAAAACACGTTGGTAGCCTAAATATTTATAGTTCAATTTTAATCACAAGACTATTTCATATTCACTGTCTTTTTTTACTTAGTATTTTGGATAATTTGCGTAACTAAAGATGTAGCAACCAGAAGAAAAAACAAGCACTAAGAACGGGAGTGAACACGACGCGACATTGGATACAGCACTGACTGAACTGAAGATACCAAGATGTGGAGGACAGATTTTCCACCATGGTTCGACACTCGTATAAAACACAGGTACATACTACTGTTTATTGTACAACAGTGGGTTTTGACTTGTGGGATGTGACGTTCTGTACAACGGTCCTTTAAAAAACTCGTCACATACGGCTGCTCTCTAAGATATGGGACATGAGAAGCATGACTGGGGGACCCGCGCAGTTTCCTTGTTCCTACAACTGTTCTTTTTGTGGGACCCCTTTTCTTCTAACTCAGACTATTCGTGAATTCTTATTTTATTTCAAATCGATTCTTTAGTAATTAAAAACTCTAAGAGAGTAAACAAATCATAAACATTAATACATATTATGCATATAGAAGTACAAATTGAACTGGATACAATAATTGAACTGGACAAGACCAAAAAAGTGGTCGATGTTTATTGAAAAAGCGCTGTTAAAATAGTTCAGTTGAATAGTTGTACATGTAGAAGACAACTCTATTATCATTGAACTAAACAAGACCAAAAAAGTGGTCGATGTTTTATAAAAAAGCACTGTTAGTATAGTTCAGTTATGTAGAATCAACTTGCCTCTAATTTATCTCTAGATTTATCTTCTTACAAGGGATGACTTGGAGCAGCTCTCGATTGTGTGATACTTTACTTGGTGATACTCTCTGCACCTGCTTTGCTGTACTGCTCTAAGGTATTATTGATAAGATAAGAAGGATTGATAAGATTCTATTGACGAAATTTAAACTAATAATGCAAATCTCTACTACAATGCTACTTCATCTTTTATAATTTTTAGTATCCTTATTTACTAGGTTCCATGTCATAAAAGAATAAATCTATACAGATAACGTTAGTTTTAGTAAGTAAACTTTCAGACTAGATAACTAAGCTTTTTCCTGGAATGGACTGTGATTTATACCTACAGGTTACTATTAAAATGATTTAGTGATTCGTCGTTTATCAATCTACAACTACGCTATACACCCAAGCTACTTCATCATTTATAATTTTTAGTATCCTTCTTTAGTAGATTTCTACCCCTTAAAGAAAAAAAATTTAGAGGTAACGTTAGTTTTAGTAGGTAAACATGCTGATTAGGCAACTAAGCTCTTTCCTGGAATAGACTTTATACCTATACTATAGGATACAAGTAAAATTATTTCATTTTCTGTTTATACAAACAGAATAATATAGTAATCGTTAAAAGAAAGTTTGGAATATTAAGAAAAAAATACGAATTCAGATAATTACTATCACAAACTTGACGAATTCTTATTTTTTGGTTAAATAAATTGGATTTATTCGATTTTAAACGCAATGAGGAAAAATGTAATGAGTTAGATATTTTTAATAGATAGTTTTTAGAGATAAGATAGTTGGCTTCCATATCCGAAATTTCTTAAAAATTACTTGATTATATTTATATATTTTTTGATTTATTGTGTAGTGTAAGCGTATCTGTTCCGTTGAATAAGTTATAGAGACAATGCTCTTTCAAGTACTCGGAAAGGAGAGCGTGACGAACCAGCGCCTCTTTCCATTAAAAAAAGATTCACCGCTCCTGATTTTTATCTTGGAAATCGAATTTGTTTTGCTTTTGCCAAAAACAATCAAGAAGAAATGTGTTTTTCATTTGGACCTGTTGTGTAACTATTATAAATATAGCGAAACAATGCGGCAATTCATCTTGACATTCGAAACACTCCGTGTATCTCCGTGGTGAAGCAATTCTTTTATTAAGTTAAGACTTCCTATATATGACTAACCTTTTGATTGAAAAGAGGAAGAGAAGCGATGAATAAAACAAGAAATTAATTAACACATGATAAAATTGTGTTATAGAGGGTGGGAATAGTATAAATTTCATATGAAAATGTAACAATGACCAAAGTGCAAATAGAACATCTAAATTTAAATTAAACCGCATACCAACTAAATTTAAATTAAACCACATTGTATTAAATCATTTTGCTATTTACTTGTACTAGGGTAGATTTAATATTGCCGCCTCTAAATATACATATAATTCCATATATTCGGTGTATAAAATTCTTGGAAATGCACAATCACAAAGGAATAAGCGATAAATGGAGCTGAGTGTATTTTTTTTCTTCTTCTTTTGGGTTTTAGTCCCGATCAACTGCCAGGGTGTAGTTATTTTTCTTACTTTGTGAGGACGAGTACGACAAGGAATCGTGATTTTTTTTTTTTTTTTTTTTAATTTGTCGAGCCAAGGCGCTGATAGTCTAGGACAAGTGTGTGCAATTATAAGAATTGTTAACATATAAGCATTACGAACTAAATTCTAAAAAAATATTTGATAAACATACTAATACTAATAATAAAAAATGTTTATTGAAAATAGAGAAAGTGGCCTTAATTACAAAACTAAGGGTGATGCAATATTTTTTAGAATAGAATTAATTTGTAAGATGCAGCTGATTTTGATAAGTTACGTAATTTTGAAGGTTAAATTCATAATTTCGTTAGGCATCTACAAATAGAATTATCCGTAGGTATATCATGTTAATAAACTAATGGTTTTTTATATTATTTAATAAGTATTTAAATAGAAGATGTTTATTAATTGATTTAGCTATAATGCAGTGACGACCAGTAATAATGATAATATAGCGTTTAGCGTAACGATTAGATTACCTGAAGGATCCATTTGTACCAGATGTCTCTTATATGAGTTTCTTGGAATCCAAGGATAAGTTCTTTAGTAGAGGTAACTCGAAGCACCTGCTTGCCTGACCTAGAGCCAAGGACCTCCTCTATCCTGGCACCGTATAACTCTACCTGATCCATCCAGCCACCTCCAAGCCTCGATCTGCCATCCACTGCAACAAACATTTCATTATAATTTAATTTCATATCAAGACCACCTTAAACGATAATACTGATTAAAAGAACTATGAACTAAAGAATATTATGGATTAAGGAACGAAGTTATAACATGAATTTCAATACTCTTACACGAAAATTACTAATTGGTCACTTTTTTTTATTAAATTATCTTTAGTCATAACTATTTTAACTACCTGTGAAATATTTATCAGTATACACAAGATATCTAAGTACATATAATTAATGTTTTGTATATACATTGATCAGAATTGTTGGACACTTTTCATCTCATAAATTTCGAAAACTAAATCCAGTCTAATTTTTTTATCAGCCCTATTGACTGTCAGTATGTATGCACCATGGTACACGTCGGATATAATAGGGGCAAAAATGGGTCGGATATTATATGCTAAACACAAACCATTAATTTTTAAACTATGATGTGATCATGGTCATTTCATACAATGGTGTGCTAATACATTTTGAGGGATTTGTTAAATTAAAAGATATTCCGAGAATTGTAAGATGCTTCGAAGATTCTTTAAATAAAAACAAATACATATAATAAAAATGTTTCGTATGTTTTTAAATTAACTTGGATTGTAATGGGAAAAATTATGTATAGTCCATGAATGTCAGCTTTCTGGGTAGGTAGTTGGAAAGTAACTCAGATTAATTACAAAATGAGTACCCACAATCAATAGAAGTTAAATTAATAAAAGCGTGAAATAAAAATATTTACTGAATTTTGTCCAACACTGCCCCATGCCCCATTAAGTGAAGTGGGATATTGAATATTTACGTACATCTTTGAAGGTTTTCGTCTCCCCCACACTCCTTTTTTCTCTCCTTCATCACTCCTTTTTCTTCCCTCTACTGCCTGAGGTCATTTTCCTTAACACTTGCGCTGAGTTTGCATTTTGTCTATATATTTTTATACGAATTTACTCTGTGAATGAACTATTACTGGGTGAATAAAATTTTACAATTTAAGCTAGCTTAGGCTTCAAAATCCTGCCGATAGTCTAGTTTCCACAAATTGTTTGCACATTTAAAGTGTACCATCTTTTTATTTTATCTTAAATGGTTTCACTTCGGAGTGGTTTCATTACGTTTGCACAGTAAAAATCCATAACATAATTACGTTTGCTTAACCGTATAAGTTACAGGTGAAACCAACTTTTAAATAGCCGCCATCTTAAAATGGCTGGGCAATCAGGCTTCCTAATGAACTCGTCCTTTGCACTTACTTAAGAAAAATGAACTTAATTGGCCAATTATATTTTAAAATAATAAACATTTGAAAATATTATATTTTAATGCTGATATATTAAAGTAATACTTACGAGGGTATACGATGAGAGTAGATCCCAATACGCAGATGTATCTCTTCTTCCAATAAGGAACCACCAAATTCTTGTATACATCCACCAACCCTCCATGGCCTCCAAACCCTCTTGTCTTAGGACCTACAACAGAATACAAATGTTTATTATTTTGCAAAGAAAATATATATATATAGAGTAGGAGAAATAAGTTCGAAGTGAATTTTTATGAAATACCTTTAATAGTTAGACTTCTTTCAATATTTTTACTAAACTATAAATCATAAAACGAGTAATAGCTCAAAATGAAATTAATTTCGGATAAGCTACTACAGTCTATAAGATTAGAGTTGGCACAATCAAAAGGCGGGAAAATTTTGAGGGAAACGATTTTATTGGTCCCCCATGTTGAATGCAACTTCAGAAAAAAAAGCTCTACTCTACCCCTGTTCCACAAAAAATATAACATGGCAACACCGATTTTCCCTTTTTATAACCCCAAAACTACCTCCACATTTGTTGTTTCCCGCCTTCGATTGTGCCAACTCTAATCTTATAGACTGTAAGT
>KZ651056.1:803196-814690 GCA_001010745.2 Gerris buenoi | reverse complement strand
TGGTGAATAATTTGTTATGCCATACTTCAGTTTTAAACATAGTGTTGAGAAGGTTAGGTTTGGAAAAATCCACCATAATGTACCTTGGATCACAACAATGTTTTTACCGGAAAATATTGTGGTAAAACTGCCAACCCAAGTCGAATTAAGTGGTTCTGCTAGAACTAATGAACAGTTGAGGTTCCAAGAAGACTTTTCTAACTTTAACGTTTTTTAACGATTTTTAACTATTTTTAAAACATTTATAAACAATTAAAAATAATACAATAAAAATTATAACAATACAAATTCCTGTTTAAAAATTTTGTTTTTAATCATTCTTATCTTCTTTAAGGTACAAGACGTTGATGATTCAAGGAATACTAAGACGTGATCAATGGTACATTATGGTATTGTACCATTGATCACATATTAATCAAATAGAAATATATATTTTTCCCCTAGAACTGTTTAATATTTAAATTCTCAAAAAATATATAGTATGTAGAAATAACGGTGTTATCAGGAGAGACTCTTTCCGTTATTACATCTTAAAAATGGCTTTTTAAAAAATACGAAATTAAATTTTGATTCAAGGTACAACAGTCTCCCCTATTATTTTTATCACTGACTAATAATGGAATGTGAACACTCTGTATACCTTCCTTAGATTGTTGCTTCCTCATGTTTTATTAAAAAAGGAGAGTAACAATCTAAAGAAGTGCCATCACCTTCTGATCACTGATCACAGTCCTCATTTGTGAACTTCTAATCATCATTTTAGTTCCCTCGCGATGATATTATAGTGGAAACTGTTTAAATAAATTTAATTATTAATGTGCAAGAAGTTTTACAATAAGGTGCTTTAAAGTGCCCTTAAATTAAGTTATGAAAGATTACAGTTAAGAGTAAATTAGAGGTCCAAACAGTTTAAGAACTAATTCAACGCGTCTTCCAATTCAGTAACGTACCTCTGTGATGGGTTTAATGATGTTAAATTATATTAAACGATTTAAAAGAGAATCTTTGAAAACACTCTGTTATTGGATCTTCTGAGGATACAAACGCAAGTAGGACTGTAAGAGGGTTCTGCCCGAGAGACGTGTCTCAAGCTTCGGAGTGCCAGAATGGTGTGCTTGGATCCACTAGGGATCCAACCACTAACAGCCTTAGCACGGCATGGAACCACAGTGGATCTGGATCTAAACGTTAGCAGGGTTGTAAGGGGGTTCGTCCTGAGACACGTGTCTCAAGCTGCGGAGTACCAGAATGGTGTGCTTGGATCCACTAGGGATCCAACCACTAGCAGCCTTAGCACGGCATGGAACCACAATGGATCTAAACGTCAGCACGGTTGTAAGGGGGTTCGTCCTGAGACACGAGGAGCTGCGGAGTGCTAGAATGGTGTGATTAGATCCATTCGCCAGCAGCCTTAGCACGGCGTAGAACCACAGAGGATCCAAACGCGTTCAATGGGCTTTGATCACTTCTTTTTTTTCACAACAATATTAAGGCATTTCAATACTCAGACTCAGAGACCAGACACTTTACACGTCTACTATATGACCAGACACTTTACACTTGACACTAACACGCGATTGTTAGTGTGAAAAATGACCTTAGAAATCTAAACTATATATTATTGATTAGGTTCCACTTTAGAGTAGCTTCAAGAGCACATGAGCCCTACTACTTATAAATGTTTTTGGCAATACAATAATCGTGCTTTAATCAATTAATTTATTATCGAACGAGCTCATAGCTTAAGGCATTTGACCTTAACTTTGCCCCCCAATAAAGGTTCTCTTACCATTGTATTTTTAAATGAATTTTTACGACTTATATCAATCAAATCATTTGAATTCGTGACTGTTGATGTGGCCAAGCCTCTTTATAACGCATGGCTTAGTTTATATTGTTTTATAGAATTATTTTTCACCCTTTTAAAACATACTTATTATTCTATCTCTTGTTCTTTCTTATATTAAATTTTATAATAGACTTTATCTGATAATATAATATGCGTCGACGTGCATATGAGCATCGATTTATACCTGTGAAGAAGTTAATGAAAGTGTATCTAATAGTACAAGTAGTTAATGTTACTTTAATTTAGTTAAGGTTCTTTAATGTGGAATGCTATCTTAATACTAATGTATCGTCTGGAGTGGTGAAGTGAAGGAGAAAAAGTGAAGGTCGAACTAAAGAACAGATCTCTCTTAGGAATGTTTCTTAAGGAAACGGTGCTTGTTTGGTTTACAAGAAAAAAAAAACTGTTTTATTCGATATATCAAAAACAATGTAGATCCGAACAAGAAAAACAATGTACAATAGCGTTTGATTATTTATCTTAAACCGTTTCTAAATCAATTTACTCAGAATTAATAAAGTAGTTTCTCGTTTAACCCATTAATCATATTTTACCGTAATATTAAGTACTATAAAAAAGATAACAATCGACATAAGTATAAAATAAATAAATGAACTTTAAAAAGAACCTATTACCAATATAGATAACTTAAATTTCAAATAGAGAAAAAAAAGACCAACTTTCAGGCAATACCAATAAATTTCCTTTAAACGCTGAAAATATTTGAAAGTAATGCTAAATCCCAAATTAGAGAAACACAATTTATTTACAACTAAATAAATATTTGTGGGGGCAGCTCTGAGTTGCTAAAACAGCATACTAATCAATCTGTAAAATTGCAATTATTATGAATTAAAATAATAGTAAAAAGTAAATAAGTATTACTTGACAAACATCATAATATATAATTTTCAAAATTAACAAACAATTAAATGATTCGCTATAAACAGTAATGAACTGATAAATCACTTAATTCAGAATACTAAATTAATTTATATACTTCAAAGATAGATACTTTACTCATAAATATGGTTGTTTGTAATCCCTAAAGAGTCTAAAATAATTGATTATGACATTTGAGTGTATTTATTGCAATCAATGCCGACCTAGTCAAAAACATTTGATGTTAATATATTATAGAAATGGCACCTTTCGAACCAAACCAAATTCCTTTAACTTGGTACACTCTTTCTCCGTGCAATTCGTGATATTTCTCTATACAATAATTAATACATTAATCGCACATATATGTTCTTCTTTTCTTCGTGAACTTTCCCTCCTTGCCATAGATCATTAGAAAGAGTCTCACAACTAGAGTGGCACGTACCTTCCTCGCTTCTTATATAGCGTACTTAAATGTTCTGCTTATACGACACATTATTTTTTAATTTTTTAAGTCTAATTTTCCAGCTTTTTTCATCTCACAAAATTGTTTTGTTTTCTTGCGTGAATAAAAGTACCAATTTAATACAATTTAATAATATTTAAAGAGCGCAGTCGGTTGAAATTAATATGGAACCATCTATCTGTGGTCTACTTTCGACAAACCATCCAAATTTTAAATTAACTCAGTTCTTAGCGAAACACGGGAATCCAGGTAGTATACTCGTATGCATAAATTCATAAACATCATACTCCAAACCGAAAGTACATTTAAAGTACTAAATTTTTTATGTTTAAATCCTAAATATAAACCATTTTTGCTTCTGGGTTCACCGAAAGTAACGGAAGCTATGGCTATGAGATCGTTTTGAAGAACGAACATTATTTATGTTTCCGATTTCAAAAATTCCAAGACAATGCGTTTTAGACATCAGGGAACATTTCAGGTCCCATCAGTTTGTCGTTCAATTTTTGGTCTCATATAAGTTTTAACCGTCCATTTATAAACATGTGTTCATTTATTTATCTTCCACGTGCGCACAAATATACATTTATTTACTCCTTTATCTGCAATAGTATCTAATGTTTGAAATTTTGATATCTAATTGAAAATAGCTCACAGATAGCCCCAGATTTATTTATATAATGTGATATTATGATATGATATTGATATGAGATTGAGCCTCATGATATGATATTGATTTGATGATGATGATATTGATCATGATATGATATTGATATGAAATGATATTATGTATAGAATAAGTAGAATAAAATAGATATGTAAGAAATCCTTTACGTATAAAACAACAAAAGGCCCGGCCACACACTGTCCGCTTCCTGTGTGGCCGGGCCTTAATGCTGAAAAGAAAAATAATGATGAAAGAATATGAATATATGAAGAATAAGAGTATATGAAGATAATGAAGAAGTATTTTTAAAAAGTTTTGAAACATTTAATGGATTCGTGACATATGGTACGATCATACCAAAAGCATTTTTAACAATTGCACACACTTGCTCTATACGTTAATACTTACATTATTGCTTATATTAGGTTATCTATACGAGCAATTTGACCTTAAGTCAATTCATAATTAGTCATAAAGTACAATTAATATCAAAGAAGGCATATAAATGAACCAATCGATTAATTACATATTACTATTTAGTACATCGTCCAAGTCCAGTTCAAAGTCTTGATAGTTACGAGTACTCCTTTCACCTACATAAAATGTATTTATCAACGTGTCTACATACTCGATAGATAACAAGCATGAGTCTCGTAGACAACTTATATCGTGTGGAATTTCGTGTTAGGCAACCAAGACAATTTTACACTCTAGAAACAGTGATGTAATTCACTTTTACACCTAACATAGTAGAACCAAATCTCGTAGCAATTTCAGAGTAATCTTACTATCATAGCCTATTGTCTTATTATAGATTCGTGAATAACGATACGTTAAAAAAATATATATATTTATTTTATCTTAGTATTAAAATAATTTGACATGTGCCTTAAATTACTTTTCACAATAAACTACTCTTTTAAAACATTCTTGTGTTGTATGAACTTACATATTATTATGATTTACAATTTGTGTTACTGAGAGACACCTAGGGATGTGCCACGCAAGCGTGACACATAGGAACTGTTCCAACACCAGACAAACGTCACAAAGATGTTGGCTCGGCAAAACGCCATGTCCTCATCGTTTCGTCGCTACCGACTCATCAGGGGCCCGACGATTGTAAACCATATTGCAGTGAGCAAAATCACGGTATTACATTGCAGATATTATGATTTAATAAGTTGGCATAATTGGTTTATTAAAAAGTCTTTGATTAAATAAGGAGATGGTATATTTTGTTTGGCATTCGATGAATGTAAAACTAATTTAAGACTTTCCACTGGCAGTTTCACTCAAGACAATTGTTATTTGGCTTCCGAGATTACCGAAAGTAACGGAACAACGAAATTATGTATTATTCGTTCAAATGACGAAAACTTTTGATGTCTCCGATTTCAAAATTCGAAGACAGCGTAATCTGTTTCAGACAATAGGAAACATTTTTTGTTCCATGTCTGTCAGTCTGTTTAACTGTCACACAATTTTTGCGAACCAATATATCTTAAAAACTACCCTTCCGATTTCAATGAAATTTTGTCTGGTATAGGTCATAATTAGCCAATTGTTTGTTCCATTTTCGTTTGTACCTTCTGCGCCTATTTGTTTCTTTTCTATATGCGCATAAGAATCCATTTATTTACACATATGACTTACTATATGATATATGACTTTTAAGAAAAGCCCGCAGATAGTCCCAGATTGAAAACTACCTCCACATTTGTTGTTTCCCGCCTTCGATTGTGCCAACTCTAATCTTATTGACTGTAGTTTCCTTAAATGTCTAAAATTTATTTATTTTATTAAAAAATAAATAAAAATGTATATGATTAATAACTATAAAGACCGAAATATAAAAGTGTGTAAAAAGCAATTTAACAAATCAGTATGAAGAGTTTTATAAAACTTATAATATATTGTTATAAATGTTATTTTTATTTTTTTGGTGGAATATCTGGTAGAACACTTATTATTATTTTTTTTTATATGTAGAGGAACGTATAATGAACAGGGTCACTTGAGATTAATGAGTTCGCTTGCACTAATGATTAATATGCACTTAAAATATCCCTACGTTAATAAACATAATAACGACTAAACATAAAATAGCCTATTAAAATGCGCATATTTGGGAATTGTGTAGCTTTGTTAAGAGTGAATAGAACATAGATCCTTTCTAGGCATTTTTGGTGTAAACGAATTTGAGTTTATGTATCAATAATGTAATAAAATATTTAAGGGTTTATTAATAATTCATTGTTAACATATATGTACATAAGGTAGGGTGGGGCGAAAAAAGCAATTTTTCGAATTTCAAATTCAAATAGCGGGGAAAACTTGCGCATCAGTAGCCTTATAACGGGAAAAATAAAATAAAAAATTATTTTTAATTTTGAAATCACGCAAAGGGCTTAAAGTTTTGAAAAAAATCAAAAAAATTGGTCATTTTTGAAAATATGAAAAAAAATATATATCGTTAATTTTATTTATAATTGTGAAAAAACTATTATTTGTAGTTATCTAAATGGAAGAAAAATACTTTTTAGACCCTTTGTCGTACATTTTAAATAGAAAAAAAAATCCTACAAATACCTCTTATTTGAAAAAATTGTGATATTTTTGACTGTCTGAGGTAATGCAAAGTATTTATTTGACACGTCGCGGTTTTTAATTTGGTTCTTGCTAGTGACCAAACAAACAAACAGCAAGTGAACTTAACAAATTTATAAAAGGAAAAACACGATATTGCAGCTCTCAATTACAAGATGATTTTTTTTTCAGCTGCAATGAGCCAGGACTCACCACGTAGAGGTGGCTACAAGTAGCGAAGCCAACCAATTTGGGTGTGCTGTTTCCACTAAAGACCCTTTGAATTTAGACTTGATTTTCATGTTCATGAGCGCAAACTTTTGGCAGCGGCCTCTGTCACAATTTTTACACATCCGTCTACTGACTGAATATGGTACGGAAATTTAAAATATTCAAATTCTGGCAGAGCTTTGTCTTTCAATAACGATGAAATCAGTTCTGTTGTCACCTTTGACAACAATGGAGGTGGTGTCAGCTTACAACTTGCCCAATTAACAAGTTACGTGAAGTCTGTGCTTTCAAAATTTATTGAAGGGACTTTAAAGGCTCTAACGTGACCAACTACTGGCGGCTCCTTTCTGGCTTTTAGTATCCTCCTGTCGCCTTGTCCTCGAATATGTTGTCTCTCGTCCATTATCATCCTCTCTGGATGGCAGGAGAACGCGTTTCTTTGAATGACAGAATCAATGACTTCTTTGATATTGTTTGGCGTCTGTCTTGTTGTTTTACTGACCTTTAGTATGTGCTTTGGATCGTCTTTCACTGTGTAATGATTCTTAGTGTCAAACCAATTAGGAGCGTAGGTCTTGACAATGTAATTCACAAGTCTTCATCTCGCTATTAGACTAGTTTGGGACATATAAAGCCTTAATACCTGGTTGGCACCGGTTAAACATCGGGAATAGCTTAGGGGTCCAGGATCCTTAATTGCAGATTCTGGATTACAGAGTTCAGTATTAACTGCTCTAACTTAATAGTTGGATCAGTTAGTGTTAGTAGTAGGTCACGTTAGAACCTTTAAAGTCCCTTCAATAAATTTTGAAAGCACAGACTTCACGTAACTTGTTAATTGGGCAAATTGTAAGCTGACGCCACCTCCATTGTTGTCAAAGGTGACAACAGAACTGATTTCATCGTTATTGAAAGACAAAGCTCTGCCAGAATTTGAATATTTTAAATTTCCGTACCATATTCAATCAGTAGACGGATGTGTAAAAATTGTGACAGAGGCCGCTGCCAAAAGTTTGCGCTCATGAACATGAAAATCAAGATGGTTTTATTGGGTCAACTTTAAAATCAAGGTCTCTGATGCCAAAAGTTGCATTGAAGTCTAAATTCAAAGGGTCTTTAGTGGAAACAGCACACCCAAATTGGTTGGCTTCGCGACTTGTAGCCACCTCTACGTGGTGAGTCTTGTAATTGAGAGCTGCAATATCGTGTTTTTCCTTTTATAAATTTGTTAAGTTCACTTGCTGTTTGTTTTTTTTGGTCACTAGCAAAAACCAAATTATAAACCGCGACGTGTCAAATAAATACATTGCATTACCTCAGACAGTCAAAAATATCACAATTTTTTTCAAATAAGAGGTATTTGTAGGATTTTTTTTTCTATTTCAAATGTACGACAAAGGGTCTAAAAAGTATATTTCTTCACAAAATAGTTTTTTCACAATTATAAATAAAATTAACGATATACATTTTTTTTCATATTTTCAAAAATGACCAATTTTTTGATTTTTTCAAAACTTTAAGCCCTTTGCGTGATTTCAAAAATTAAAAATATTTTTTTATTTTATTTTTCCTGTTATTAGGCTACTGATGCGCAAGTTTTCCCCGCTATTAGAATTTGAAATTCGAAAAATTGCTTTTTTTCGCCCCACCCTAATATATAGTATATAATAATAAATAATACTAGTATGTACTATGATACTAGTATGCAATGATAAAATATTATATATATACAGGGTGACTGGCGATAAAGTTTGGAAAAGATATAGGGCGATAGTACACCTCATACGGAACAAAAATCACCTTATATACTATAGGTCAATTCTTGACCGTTCTCCCACTAGGTCAAAATTAGCGAATTTTCGAAGGGTGTCGTCCTTGCCTCATAAATCGAATTGTTGCTCCTAAAATATGAATGCAAGAATAATGGTATTATTATCGTTGGAAAGCTTAGAAAATTTCCTAAAAGAAAAATAATCTCAATTCCTTTAATTCAGATTAGCATTTGCTGAGTACTCATTTTTATCAAAATTATTGAGATTTTTTTATTATTTTATTTTTTTGGTGGTGGCAAAATTACTAACCAGTGTAGCTGCATTAAGTACACTTTCTGGAAAACTTTCTCATTTACTTACCTTTCAATAAGTGTCTATAACTTTACCCATTTATTTGGCCATATTTTGAGTAATAACCGATGGAAGTCAGAAAAATGATTGTAAATTCCAGAAAAATACGAATTTTAAAAAAATTGTATACTTTGAGTGTCCGCCATTTTGGAACGGTAGAAGATAAAAAGCTCAAGTTTGCGGCAAATGTTTTCTTTTTTTAAGCTCTTTCCAAAAAACCCATTAAAATAGTAGCTTTGTGTTAATGATAAAGATACCCGCAAACCGGAACTTAATATCTCAATTATAACCGGAGATATTAAGCTGTTCCCGGACTTTTGGATCATTCATACTTATAATTCTCAAACAACTATTTTATAAAGAGGAAAGAGGTAAGCGAGTTTGGTTTCTTTTAGGTAGATGGTAATCTCCAAAAGTAAAGGACCAACATAAATGAAATTTGAACCAAGCAACCCTTAACTTAGTGAGTAGGCTTCCGCTGGTTTATTCCTTAGCAATGAATTGGCTTTCCGGTAAAATCCGAGTCACGAAGGGGTTGAAGTTTGACGTTTCGCTTCCACTACTGGAAGCATCTTCAGGAGTGTGGAGCATTGTGATGTTGACTCGAAGTAAAGTATAACTCAGTATATCTTGTGTTAGCTTCAAGTCAGCATCACGATGCACCACACCCCTGAACATGCTTCCAGTAGTGGAAGCGAAACNATACATAAAAAAAGTGTTAAATTTTAGTAATCGATTCAGAATGGTCTAAAACGGATTTCTATGAAAAAAAAAAAAAATTAAAAAATTAGCATTACAAAAATTTTAAAGCCATTACAATATCTTTTTTTTTCGAAAATTCGCTAATATAGTATACCGAGTAGTCTGGCACATAGCCTCATCGCGTCATATTATGTACATTATTACATAATTATTATTACTGTGTTTCGCTTTTAATACTAATTAATCTCTAATTTTATTTTATTATTATTATTTATTTATTTTATTTTTTTAAATAAAGAGAATATTGTGGACCTAACTTCATAATATTGAAAATAAGGTCTGTCTGATTGAATCTATAACTTGATAATAATTCTTCGGCCGTAATCTTTTGATTAATAACACTCGATAGCTTGCCATCAGCTTAATAACTTGAACGTTATTATTATTAATAAAAAGATCGGTAGATAAGAAGTATATTTTTTTATATTCCTGGGCTATGAGTAAAGAAAATCTAAATTATTATTATGTTAATCAATACGAATTTTTAATTTTTTTAAAACAATTTTACCTATATTGTCCAATAAATAGGATTATCAGATAATTCTAATTTACTAAAGTTTGAGAATTTAAACAAATTATTGATTTGCAATGTTATATCTGACAGAGTACTTAAAATTTTCCGGTGTATATACTTCTTATGTCTTATGTACAAAATATACTTCTTATGACCTTATGTCTTATGGGTATTGACCTTATTTACTAACCTTTATGTTAGTAAGATAAATAATTAATAATTAATTACATATTAATTCATAATGTTATTCTTTAAATTTTGGCCTTTCTCGTTCTCAGTTAATTGTTGTATTATGACCTTATCAGTAAGGTGATTATTAACCACACCCATTAGGTGTGTGATGTAATACTATTTTTTTAAATGAATATTATATAAATTTCTTTTGAATCATGTTAAATAGTTTCTGTCAGTGAATTAAATACCCTCTGTCTTAAATAGTTTCATTAAGAACTTCAAGCGTAAGTTCAATTAGTAAAAATTTTTAATTTTTACTTTCACATATAAAGAGAAAGTATTGTCAATGCGTGAAAATTCGAAGTTTATGGATTTACACGTTTTGAGGCACCCTGAGTCCAAATAAGTGTTTGCAAATAATGTCTGCCAGCCTTCTGCCTGTCGTTTGACTGTCTCCTGTCTGTCGTTCTATGCAGACGCGGAGCCCAAACTATACTTGGCCGATTTTGTAGAAATTTGGCACACACATTCAGAAAAAACGTGGAGAAACGAGAAATAAATTTTAGCTCCAAATTTGGGTGCGCAAACGCCCAAAAGATCGGAATAAACGCGAAACAATTGGTTTTGGTCTGATCTGTCTCGAGATTTTTACTTTCTCATATAAAGAGAAAGTATTGTGATGGCGCGAAAATTCGATTTTGAGATTTTGATGGATTCACACGTTTTGAGGTCCCCTGAGTCCAAAAAAGTGGTTTTTAAAAAATGTCTGTCCGTCTCGTCTATCTGTGCAGACGCCTGGAGCCTAAACAATTGGGCCGATTTTGACGAAGCATACACCTTCAGAAAAATCATACCCCGAAGCGAAATCGAGAAATGAATTTTAGCTTCAAATTTGGGGGCGCTACCCCCAAACACTCTGAAAAAAACGTAAAAAAATATTTCTCGAAAATGGTTCCGATGATTTTGATTAAAAAATTCTAAAATATTGCCCATTTAAATACGAATTTAATGATATAAGCCGTTTTCCCGGAAAAAATCTAATTCCAGAGAAAATAGCTTAAAACCCGGACGGAGAGAGCCCGGGTTAGATTCCCCGCCTGGGAGAAGTTATTTTTATGGTATATTTTGATGAAATGCTCATTAATAATTAAATTTTCATACGAAAACTAATAAATGGGAA
The DNA here is from genome assembly GCA_001010745.2 of Gerris buenoi. Classification (NCBI taxonomy): domain Eukaryota; kingdom Metazoa; phylum Arthropoda; class Insecta; order Hemiptera; family Gerridae; genus Gerris; species Gerris buenoi. Next base: position 803,253 of record KZ651056.1, on the reverse strand, counting down.
ACACTGGGCTAAGGAATTATTAACTCGTATATGAGAATGTTTGTCTGAGTTGTCTCG
>KZ651056.1:774466-796213 GCA_001010745.2 Gerris buenoi | reverse complement strand
ACATATATATGTATATATACATATATATGTTTATATACATATATATGTATAAATTTAATTTGATTGTAGGAATTATGCATTTTTATGACCGAAGAAACCCTTTTAGAGCTTGCTAGAAAATACTTGACGGGATTGTTTAGGTCAGCATGCATCTCGTCATTTTGTTAAAGCATGAGTATCTTTAATCCCCCATATAATTATTTATTCATTCCTTTGACTAAATAACCATTAAAACAAAAAGATTTTGAGTCCAATGTACTTTGGGACAAAGGAATATCACACTGTTTTTTATAAGGGGAGTAACAGTCTAAAAAAGTACCAATATTTGCAGTCTAGAAGAGTTATATATAGAACTTACCTATGTGGAAGGCAATAAGATAAGAAATGTCCTGTTGGATAGACAGCCTTGTCCTTCTCGATGGATGAGTGTATCCCAAGCATGATAAAAACTCTTCTTGAATGTTCAGTGGTTTCTCGGATTCCAGAAGACATCGACTGTCTCCTCCTCCAAACTGCAACACAAATTCATTTATTATTATAATTATTCCTTTAAAACAGTGTTTTTAAGGAAATTTAACTAGAGGTTCTAGATAAAAAAGTTTAGTGTTATCATCCACATTATAGGTGTGAAATCCAAACCTATATAAAAAATATGTTTTTGTTTGGATAAAAAGAAAACAACATTTTTTTCCTTATCAAAATAAAAATTATACTCTCATTTAAATTTGTGTGTTTGTCTGTACGTCTACGAATCCTTGCCACTCGCATAACTTCCACAATTTTCATCCGTTTTTATGCAATTTTCTGGGATTATACAGGTTAGGCTTTAGGTGGCCCCCTATGGACTTCATCGCAGTTTAAATGTTTAAATTTTAGGATGTGCAAGAAGTTATTGTGATATACTATATTAGGTGTTTCTTATGAAAACTTAAAATAACACTTTGGTTTGTCAATCAAAAAAGCATATTTATACAATACAAATAACTGGTGTACCTTTCCTCCATTTAGTAATATTATAATTTAAAAAAATAATTGTTAAATAAACATTAGGGGTATAGACGTGAAAGGTAGAAAAAAAACATAGAAATCCCTTGTTTATTCTAAAAAAAAATATTAGTACCTTTAACAAGAGAATTTGCAAGTTTATTATTCGATCTGAGAGAGTATCGTGAGCCTTAACCAGAAATACGGTTTATTTAAAATAAATAAAAGGTTAGAAAACAAGTACTGCTTCCTAAAATGGGGTTTGGAGGGGTAGTCTATAGGCTTTAGTGTTGGATCGTGATCAACCTGGGAAACAACTTAGCATAAGTCAAGGTGACTTAAGTACAACTTGATGCTCTTAACTCGCTTCCATCTTAGCTTAATATACATTACTCTATCTACATGTTAATAACTCAGCTAATACTAAAGCACACTTACTCTTTTACACACATACACTTATCCACTTTATTATAAAGTAAATTATAAAAGCAAAACATAAGCCTATACGCACAGGAGCAGTGAGCGTTTAATTACTGCGTGTTTCCCACGTACTCTACTAACCCCGCGACTTTTGTAATTTCGTGTACTCATCTACTTCTTCACGGTAGTACAAATATAACAGTTATTGTTTTTTTTTTTTTTTTTCTACTTATAACACTGTTTTCGTAAAAACTATCAACTTGATTTTATTGTATGCAATTTACGTTTAAATTGTAATGAATTAAGTGCATTTTTCTGTTCGTATACAATAAACTCAACAAGACTTTTTTTCTTCAACATTATGCCTTTTCCATACAGTGATCGAAAAGATATACATAGATCTTGAGTGGTTAATGACGAGTTCAATAAATAACCTAATCCCAATAAAAGAGAGTTCATTATCATCTTCACACCCTAATTTGGTACTGAAATAATACTATTTTATTCGTTGTGTTTCTTGTAATGTATAAATAGGTGAAATAACTGGAGCAATTTTATAGGTTGGTAGTAAGCTATGATGCATTTGGCCCAGAGGTCCATTACAAACCAACAAAAATTGAATCAATGGCAATATTATAAGTACCTACCTAAATAATCGAAGAAATGTTCGGTATTTTTTTCTGATTTTACTTAATTTAGTAACTCTGTTACTATACATCAGAGAGCAAATTTAGTTGCCAAGAAGGAACAAGTCCACCAACTTTCAACTAAATCTAAACTACCGACTAAATCGGTCAACTTTTACTCAAGTCAAAGTCATCTTCATGCATAAATACAGTTAATACAATACATTCATAATGATCTGTAGTTCAATAAATGCAGCCAGTAGAAAAAAATCATAAATACAAAATTTGTAGCATATTTAAACACAGCCAAAGTTCGTGAGGGAGTGTTATCCGTCACAGCCTTCTCGTCCATTGCTCGTGCAAACTTGTGCTTAAATTTCAAATTTTAATTTTCTGACGCCAATAAAGATTCTATATTTATCTATTTTTTGAGACGAGCATTTTTTTAATTCAATTTTTAAGTTTTTGGTAGTACTCATACTACGGAACGTTTAAATTTTAATTTAAATCAAATTATAATTACTATTTACAAAGGAAGACAGTCAGAGAAAAATAGACCTCTGCGCCGGGATCTATCTATCTACCGGCGCAGAGGTCTATTTTTCTCTGACTGTCTTCCTTTGTAAATAGTAATTATAATTTGATTTAAATTAAAATACATTTTTTTAGTAAAACCAACAGCCACCATGCTAAAAAGTGATAAAGGTGGCCAAATTTATTTAGTCGTATTTAAATGTCTTAAAAAAAGAAAAGAATATAGAAAGAAATTATTAATTCTAATTTTACTCTTCGATGCATAGGAACAAAAGCGGAAACTTCGGAGTTCTACAACAGAGCTCTTCTTGTACAGGTCTCTCAAAAGCTACAAACTTTACTACGTAAGTTACTATTTGCTAAGTTTTTTACTATTAATTGGCTTAGGTCCTAACAACATAAAAATAAATAAGAACTATCATAACCTTTTTCAAGGTTGAGCCTTTGTTTGAGATTAATTCGACTTGGCTTTTTTTAAAATAAGTAAACCACATTTTCCATCAGGTTGGAATGTGCTTTCAAAGTGTTACTATTACTTCTAAAATGAGTCTGTGGCAAGGGTAAAAAAATAAATAAATAAATAAATAAATAACAGGAAAAAGTATTAAAAGTGTTCTTGAGATTCGAAGACAATATGTAATTTTCTTAGAACAATAAAAAATATATGTGTTCAATGTCTTTCATGAGTTCATTTACCTTTATTTATTATTTTCATTACCGAGCACGAACGCCTATTCTTCGATTGATGAAAACAATGCAGAATAAAAAATGTTTTCATTCCATCAATTGGTTAGAGGTGTAATCTCAATTTGGATACAAAACGAAAGGTGAATTATTATTTTTCTTGAAGTGGTATGCTAAAATATATAATGCCTATTTAGGCGCTTATTATTATAAAGGTCTAGTGGTAGTATTATATATAAAAGTGATGAAAAAAAAACAAACACAAATTAACTCTTTAGATATATGAGTATATACATCGATAAAAATTGTATCTAAGTTAGTTGTTTTAACCGGGACTGTTGAAGTTACTCTCAATAAATGTAAGATCGGTTATTATATTTATAGTATGGGCAGGTGTTAACCACTTTTATTGGGCATCATTAAGAAACTTATATTGAAGCTCATGATTTGTAAAAGTCTTATAATCACTGATTTTTAGGTGCAACTGATGAAAACTGAATTTAGTTGTCTAGTCACCTTGGTAAATTTCTCAAGCTTAAAATTTGTTCTCATGTTTCTTGCTCATTTTAAAGATGGTTGTGGATATTGAATTTAGTTCTCTGGTGCTGTTGCACATTTTATATATGCTTGAAATAGTTTGCACGCAAGATCAGTTGTCATGTGTCTTGCGCATTTTAATGATGATTATGGAAAAGGAATTTAGTTCTCTGGTGATGTAGCACAATTTTTAAGCTTAAAATAGTTTGCACGCAAGATCAATTGTCCTGTGTCTTGCTCATTTTAATGATGATTAGTCACAATAAATCAATTTCAAGGATGAGCAAAACCAATCTGTATATGTTTCTCTATCGTATATATTAAGAGTTTACTAAGAAAAATCGGCCCGAGACAACTCAGACAAAATTTCTCATCGAGTTCATAATTGTTTAGCCCAGTGTTTTCCATTAATTAGTTTTCGCAGATACATTTAATTATTATTAAACATTTTATCAAAATTTATCATAAAAATAACTTCTCCTCATCGGGGAATCGAACCCGGCCTCTCTCCGTCCATGTTTAAAGTACTTTTTCGGAAAAGTGTAATCCCATCGAAATCTCAAAATCAAATTTTCACAATACTTTCTCTTTATTTGAGAAAGTAAAAAAGCTTTTTGAAACTTCTTAAAAATAGATAACAACGAGAAATGGGCTAGTAAATGTTTATAACCTAATGAATTGTACTTCAAGATTGACTAATTATAAAGACGTCCCTATTTCATCCTTGTCATTTTTTTTTTTTTTTTTTTTTTTTTTTCGAACTCCATATAATAGCTCTAATAAAGGTAGTTATCCAAATTATCATTTACAACTAAATGTTGAGAATGACATTTCATCCATTGGAAGAAGCGTTAACAATATAATGACCAAAAACGTTTGAAATGAGTATAGTCCGCCCACTTATTACCCCTGATTGACAGTTAACTGAATCTTTGACTAGTTAGTCTCGGCAACTAGGTAATGTTAAAAGGAAAACAATCGATAATGATTGAAAGAAAGAAATATTTTTAGTCTTGAGTTGCTGATTATTGTACCTCGAAATAAAAGAAGAAAAAAGGGAAGATGCTTTTTTTCTTGGCCTCGGAGGCATAACTTTGACTGGACCACCATTGGCAGACTTTAATACTGTAGTGTTAACATCGAAAGCTTTAAGATAAACCTGATGAACTAAGTAGCTAATTTAATTTATACAGGGTGATCGGAAGTTAACCAGCCAAACTTCGTGGCTAGTATCTATGGCCAAATTGGAACAAAAAATGTTGAGTAAGCATATGCCCAATTCTCAATAGTTCTCGAGATATCGATTTATTTCTTTTTTTTAAGTGTTTCACGAAAATTTTCAAAAAATGCCAAATATCTCAAAAACTAAATGAGATAGGAAAATCAGGGTGAGGAACAATTTTAAAGAGCATAAAAAACCCTTTCAGAATCACTCATTTATTTTCAAATTATCAGCTGCTAAGCATCTTTTAAGTCCTATTAAATTTGAAAATTTGGATTTTTTTTAAATTCAACCCCAAAATTCCTGAGCTTTCTACTCTTAATTGAAGGATGCTAGAAGTGTGACGATTTCAGGAAAAACTTCTGCTTTTCCTAAGCTTTCAAATGGTATAATTAAAGCTTGAGATCAACGGACTAGTTTTTGAATTATAGTGAATTGAATGTTACCAGGCGTGCATTTTTTTGGTCAGGTACACAAACAATTCTAGTAAAATGCAAAAAAGGTTTCCCCAAACAAATCTACAACAATTAAGGTTTCTTATAGGAAATTTGACGCTGAACAAAAAAGTTCCTATAAACATGGTTCCGAAAAAGCTTCGTTTTCGAGGTATTTGCAAAAAAAAAAACATAAAACAAACACCAATTTTGGACGTTTTTCATAAAAATTCTCCAATAATACAATTATTACCATATTACTCCTTGAACCAAATCTTGTAGAGAGTCCAATTATACTAATTTTAGCTCTCTACAACAAAATCTTTTAATGTTAAGCGTTGATGGAGATCACCTTAATGGATTGACTAATAAAGTAACAGGAACGTGGGACGTATAATTTTGAAATTTCACAGAAAATCAGTAGTTTGCCGTGTGGAAATGGAGTTATTCAACATAAAATTATATTCCTTACGAGGTTTCGATTAAGGTGTTTTATGATAAGTAGTGCTTTTATTATTTGAAAATGTTTATGAAAAACGTCCAACATTGGTGTTTGTTTCATTAAGTAAGTATAAAAAATGTTTTACTTATATAGATTTAATTTACTTATATAAATCTGCACTTTTGGGTCCATCTATTTCTTTCCCCTTCTATTCTCATCTATTCTATAATATATATCCGATGTACTTACAGTTTTTTTTAAAAAACATTTTTTCTTTTATAATATTATATATAATATATATATAATAAAAACGATTCTGTAGTTTTTTTTATAAAATAAAGGAGTAAGTAAAGTTTAACTTTCTAAGAAAAATAATGGAAGGTTATGATTAGGTTATGTCGGAAAAGTACAAACCTTAACATCTATTTATCGAGATGCTACAAGCGAATTTTTTTTAAAATGTAAAAAATCGGGTACGGGGTACCTCGGAACTTTTTCTCACTTCAGAGGCCTCTCCTGCTGCTTCGCAGCAGAAGGAAGCATCAGCATTGGACGTGGTCAGTACTTGGATGGGTGACCGTTCTGAACTAATTGATTTCTTATCATTCTTAATAAAACAAAACTGTTTTTAATACCTATATTTTATTAATTATTTGAAGTTTGGCGGTATTTGACAGATGTAAACAAACTTTGACGTCATCAAAATTATCGCACTAATAAATTAATACATTCGCTTATAACTTTTAAACTAATTAATGGAATTTCATCGGGGTTTTTCATATTTGTTCCTTAATTTTTTTATGGTTCCAACGATATGCTATATGTCAAAATCCTATTTATACTTTCGGGATTATTAACCGTCAATGTTTAAAATTCAAAAATTGATAACGTCAAAATGGCGGCCAATATCAAAATGAAATTTGGTGGGCTTGTTTGTCAAACAGAGAGGTACATTCGTGCCAAATTTCATTCAACTCGATCAGGACTATTTTCGTCGATTTTTTAAAAACTTTTCTGACTCAGTAAACTGGGTTAAGATGGCGGAAAAAGTTGATTTTCCGTCGGCACCACTTCAGGTAAGGACTGATTTTTCTGCCAAGTTTCAACTCTCTAGGTGTCTAGGTTAAATACCTTGGGCGCTACGATGATAACACACATACATACATACGTCATACTGAAAACCACTCAGGAGGTCTTAAAAACACCTAAAACGGATAATTCCGTTGAAATCTCGAAAAAAAAGTTTTTGGTGAAAACAATACTTTTCCTACTATAGGTAGTGAGGAAAAGTAAAAAGGAACAGAAAAAAAGTTAAGTAAATCAGACAATTTGAAATATGTAGGCCAATTAGTGCTGATTTGCCGATTTATCATTATGCTATATCGTTGAGCATAAAAATACCTATACATATGTTTAAATGTATATATTCAAGTAGATGTGTTTAGTGATCAACATTTTTTAAGATGCCAATTCGTCCATCCTAATTTTCAGTGTATCAGAACTAAAAAGAAAAGGCCCCCTAAAAAATTAAATAAATTCTTGATCAGTTAAGGCAATAAAAAAAAAAAATAAATAAATAAATAACTTACTTAATATCTTACAGGTATCAATTGTAGTAGTATTGCAAGATTGTATAAAATTTTTATAAATATCAAAATATTCTCCTTTTTTTTATTAATTAAAGATGTAGATATTATGCATTAATAAGTATTAAAGCTTAATTTATTCTTATTATTTTTATTTTATTTTTTTATTTTTTTTTTACATTGTAGGAAATGTTACATAATATAAGATGTTAGGTATTGTAACAAATTATACATGGTTGCTTAATTTAGCTATTGAATCAAATTAATTCATAGCAACTATATAAAATTCAGTTTCTATCGGAGCATCTGAACATGTATGTATAATTTATTATTTTAAAAAACAAACATTAATGCAGTTAAAAAAACAAACAAATTGCATGAATTAACATTTATGTGAGTTTGAAGTAAAAACACAATTTGTAAATATCTTTGAAGCGGTATCTAAATTTGCTTGGGGGCTGGACTTTCTACTTCATAGATTTCACTGTCTGTCACTCTCAATTCCGGCCGCTCTACCGCAATAAAGAGTTACGCAAATTTCGTGAATGTGTGTAGGTAAAGGTAATTATTATTGTAGGGAATAGAATAAAAGTGGAGAGATCCCAAAAAATAATAAGAAGAAAAAAACAAAGACTTAATCCTTTGTAAGACGTCAAGCCTTGAGGCTTTAGAATATTGCACATAACATATTTTTGTAAGCTGTTGTTAAGTTTTAACTTCCTTCATTTTAATAGCCCGATAGTAAAAGGTTGAATGAAGTGGAACTAATCTTAGTCGTTAAATGGAACTTTTATTGTGAACATAAGTTATATGTGTTCCTAATATTCATTTTAAACATAAAATGATGGAGTCTTAAAATATAAAATCGTATTGACCATTGTCATTATCTAAAACAATAAAACCAAACAATAATCAGTTAATGCGAGGCTTGTGAATATTTGTATTCACATTAGTGACAATAAAACTACTATTTGAATCAATTTGTAAGATTATAAAAGCATTTGATATAAGTATACGTTACTAAATAAAAACATGATCCTTGTAATTTATCTTAAAAAGCGCCATTGGCTATAAAATTTGAAGAACTTTATTATATATTATTACATTATTAACTTCCTCATTTCTTATAGGAAAAAGAGATTTTTTTGCTTACGAAGAAAAAAAAACTCATTTTAAAATAATTTTACTTATAATTAAGGATCTTTACTGATTTTGCGTTATTAATATTAAAGTATGTGGCGTTTTAATAATTCTATTTTTTTCATTATTATAAAAGTCTAAAAACCAGTGTTTTAAACAAAAGCCTAAAATAAATTACTGAATCTTATTGATCATAAGGTCTAAAGGAAAAATTAAAAGCTCACTATTGCGATATTTCGATCCTCTTTGGGCCATCTTCAGGTTGAAAACCACATTTATTATCAGCAACTCCAGTAAATTTGCCATGTTTTGTAACATAATAAATAACAACAATAACAAATTTTTCTTCTAACAATTCTTTTAACATCCAAATTATTTTGTTGTTTAACAATTATGTCAGTAATGCACTGGTTAAACTTATAATTAAGTTTCTTCTCTCCACTGGTCAAGTTTATTTTTCTGGTTTGTTTTCTTGTATATGATTCAAAAGTGAACTTTCAATTTTTTACTTGGCAGGGTTGCTATCAGAGTAAGAATTATATGCAAGGAAACAAACCAGACTACTTACAGTCATAAAATTTGAAGGTCTAAATTATCCAATATGAACTTGACGAGTGGAGAGAAGAAGCTGAATTATAAGTTAACCTATAAAATTGAAATTATTACACCTACTGAAATCATTTTTAAAAATGATATACCTACAAAATAATTCTTTGGAAGTTAAAATAATTGTTGGTTATGTGATGTGTTCCAAAATATAGCAAAAGTATAAATTATTGAATTTCATTATCAATTAATTGATATAGACAAATTCCGGCCAATTTATTTTGGCCATAAATTAGTGTCATAAAAACTGTTCATTGAGTATGGTCCACGAAATCTCATTTTCAAGAACTAACTTTAGTAGTAGGTATTATATTTCTGTTTCTTTTTTTTACTTGTTATTATTATTTTATTTATTTATTTATAATAATATATTGTGTAATCTAATTGAAAAGACAAATATTTATTTATTTATTCTTTTGTAAAACTGTAATGAGTATTATTAGGAGAACCAGAATATAATTAATTTTGTGTTAAAATTGATTCCAAAAAAATTAAATGTTTTATTTTTGAAAGCAAAAGATAATATTTAGAGTGTTTTTAGCAATATACGTTTGGTTAATAATGTTAAGATCTACGCAATAAAGAAAAGTGTGATTTATTATTTTCATTTGCCTTAAGGGCAGAAGATTATATTGCTGCAGTTCTTTCCATTTTAGGAAGACACTGAGTACCTAATAATTCGAATTCTCCAAGGACAATAGTTTTTTACCTAGAGATGTAACTTTTATCATTAAAAGACAAAAACCAATTTAATCCACGTTTCTTGTTATCTTGTCCTCGGAAATTATTACACCTATTTCATATTATTTGATGATTAATTTACCGCAAAACTCATAACTGGTAAAGAGAAAATGTCAATGCCTTATTAATCCATGCATTGAGATGTTGCGCCATGTTAACCTTTTCCACCTTCTAACTGTTTATTACTAATAGACAATGGATGGAGTTAGTTTTGTCCAAATGAGGTTGTAGAACTAAGATAACCTTTAGTTCCTGCCTTTGCTTCGGTTGGGAAAGCCAGTCAATGGCGCCCCTCAGACATCAGCAGGGCTAAAGGTCGCCAACCTTCGACCCTATATTAATCATAGGCTTCAAAAGGGATTAAAATTTTACATGTCAAATTTGTATGCTCATATGATGCGGGTATGTGCATATTCTGATTGATCCTCGTTGCCTTGACTCATACTACAGTAGGAATTGTATAATAGAACAATTGTATCTTATCTGCTAAGAGAATGCGTTTGTTTTGAAAACTTTAACATGGGTATAACATTCAAACTCTTCCATATTCAATCAGTTCCGGAAAGAATGTCTGAGAAGGCCTTTTTCTCTTCCCCAGTCTTTTGCATCAACTTTAAATGAAAATTAGCAGTAACAGAAACTACCCTTTACTATACTTTGACTTGTTTATGTTTCCCTGTTATTTTTAATGGCAATATAGAGCTTTAGAGAAATCTTACACGACCTTTACCGAAATAATTAATTCAAAATTACATCACCCAAAATCTATAAATCCCAAAAAACATTTAAGAACTGTAACATTTTCAAGATACCACGAGGATCTATGCCTATACACGATCTTCATTGTGTTGATAAAAAAAATATTTTTTTTTTAAAAGTAACCGAAATCCGATTAATTTAAAAGCTTTACAGTTACATAGTAACAAAGACAAACCTGATTTTAACCAATGTGTGAATACAAAAAATAAAATGTAATTTCAATGCAATGTAATTATTGTATTAAATTTGAAATGAACTACACTTATCCTGATAATTACACTTAAGAATACAATAATACAATTGAGTATCCTACCAAAAAATAATTCACAAGACCAGGAACTATTTTAGTTGTTTTGAATCGAATATTTGAATACATAGTTGTATACATACATTTGAATCTTTTCTATATACTTTGATGTAGGAAAAGATATTAATAACAACTATCTCTCCACCTAAATTAAATTTACTTTAATAACAAAGCAAAGCAGATTTCAGCCTACTAACAGGACATCATCAGTGCCCAAGAACAAACAAAAAAATTTCGAACTAGGCAAATACTAACGCAACAGTTAAAACTAACAGACATAAGGATTAGACCAAATAACTAAAAAGAATGTACGTATAAAAATATTTGATAAGATGTTGGAAAATATAGTGATTTATAGTAAGAGTAATGATGCCCTATTTTATATTATTAATTAATTAATTCCAGGTTATCGTAGCACAAACATGAACTTATTAAGAAGGATGAAATCAAATTATATATATATTATTTTTCTAGAATTAAGTGTATATTTATTCAAAATAAAAATATAGATCCCCTGTATCTAAAGTTATATTATTATTTTTAAACACTTTTTAAGGAAAATATAACTTACAAATAAATAATCTGGAGAGTCGATAAAATAATTTTCTTCATTTATTAAGTATTACACTCACGTTATTAATTTATTTACAACTACGAAAATATAAAAGTTCCGTGGTAAATTAAATTTTTAAAAATACTTAAATTCTTTAAATTATTAATGGAATAATTTAGTAATTAAATTAAGTTATTAATTAAATAATTATGAAATAATTGGCAATATCCAATTTATATTTATATGCAAAGTTCAATTCGAAACACGATAAAGACGCGAAGAGCGCAGGGAAGGAGAATTCTTTAGTTCCGTTCAGAGGGGAAGCGAGCGAAAGACTGAGGTAAGGCAATCCTCCAAGAAGTCCTGCAGCCTAAGACCTTGCGTTAATCCTAGCTCCTCTAGTCAGATGGTAGGGAGAATCCACTGAATGGCCCGGTCACAAGAAGAAAGGATGCTGCAGTGAAAAGATCCATCATCAAGGAGACCATCAGATGAATTATTCATAATGTAATTAGCTGGAGTCATCCTATTTCAATTCTAAGGATGCGTGGATCCGTGAATAACCTTGCATTCAGTAAATGTTTCTTAAGACATTAACGCAATCGTCTCTACAAACATAAGATAACTGTTGATAAATAGCACTCTCTCATGTAGACTTTACAGCTTCAATTCAACTCCTAGAGTTCTATATTTTCTGCTGATGAAGGTGTATAGCAGAAATAGGTTCAGTGATAATCAGATCAAGCAAGTATCGACGGTAAGTATCTCTTTATATTATCATTTCTTACTAATTTAACTATATGTATGTATAAAGAAATTAGTTAGTTGCGAATGCTATTCCACTCAAAAACATTGTTGGTCAAAAAATAAAACCGAATATCAATTGAAATTTTAGTTAAAACGACACTTAAGATGATGGCAAATAATTTAATAACTGATGTTCACCTGGCCAATAAAGAAAAAGCTATATTTAATGACACTTCGTGAAGTTAATAATATTTTAAAAAGCTCTTAAATAAATAAAAATTAAGATTTGATACTATTAAACTAGAAGGGGTACTTTTACTTTGCTACCCACCCTAAAGTGGGTAACAATGTAAATTAGGTCAGATGTGGAAAGATTTTACTTGGTTACCACCCTTTGTTTACATTATTGTGATTAACATTTTTTTTTAAATTAAATTGACAATCTTAAATGGGGAATGTTCAAATATTCCTTTGGGACTAGGAATATCACATTCTGTAAATAAAAGACAATATCCGTTAGCCTAACTATGTTGTAAGACTAAGTAACCTTTAATCCAATAATTTTTTAACAAAAGAATAATTCACTTGGATTTAATAATAAATAAAATAGACTGCCAATTGGTGTGGCACATAGCTTCCTCGCATACTTTTACAAGCCATTACTGTCTTATTTGTCAAATTGTTTCCCCCGTTTTTTTAATCTTTCAAAATAGTTTGGATTTTTTAACATAAATTAAAGTATCAATTTAGCATAAGTTAGTGAGCGCATACGGTTCAAATTAAGCTAGGGCTATCTGCGGACTGCTTAAAATAAACTATGAAAGTTTCATACAAATCAGATAAGTATTTTTGAAGCTTTAGGTGTAAATAAATGTATGTTTGTGCGCATGTGGAAGAGAAAAAATTTAGCGCAGAAGGTTGAAACTTATGTGGGACCAACAATGAGCTAATTGTGAGCTACCATCCAAAAGACGTGTAGTTATTAAGATATGTTGTTTCGCAATAATTGAACGACAGACCGACAGACAGACACGGAACCAAAAATGTTGTCTGATGTCTGAAACGGATTTCTGTCTCGGAATTTTTGAAATCGGAGACTTAAAGTTTTTTCGTTCTTCAGAACGATCACATAGTTTCCGTTACCTTCGGTAAGCTCGGAAGCAAAAATATAAATAAATGGTGGGTAACAAAGTAAAAGAGTGCCCTAGAAGGATCTATATTTGTTTAAAAATAAACCTTTTACCTCAAAAATTTTTAAAAGTATTTTAACAACGGTATATCTAATATATTCATACCTGGCCGATAAAGGAACAGCCAGATTGAATAACGCTTCGTAAACTTAATAAAATTCTAAAATGCTTATTATAAGAAAATAAAAATTGGGAGTTGATACTCTTAACACTAGAAGAATCTACGTGTTTTAAAAATAAACCTTTAACGTCAAACATTTTTAAAATTTAATTAAACTTTCTTGATAAAAATTTCCATTGCAACTTTATTAACTATTGTAATTAAATGGCTGGATTTCTACGATACTCAAAATTTTAATTTAGTGCATCTTCAATCTTCATATTAATGTTAGTTTTTGAAGTTTAATTGTTGTCACAACTACAATTAAACATTTGAAACAACCGACTGAGTGCATGTTTATAGTTTTAAAAGAAAACGTTAATTCGGGCAAAGAATAATGAACTATAACAACAGGAATATTTTAAACTATCTAAAAATACTTTTGTGTTAAATATGTAATGAGAACGTTAAGATCAACCATTCCTTAACAAACAGTTAATCGCTAGCGTGACTCATATTATCACCTCCTCTAAAATAAAATCTTTTTACGCATACGTGATTTCATCAATTTCATGTTTATATCAATTGTGTAATATGATAATAACTTTATCCATTTCTGTATACATTTACCGTTTCCATTACTGTTAGTGAACAATTTTACGTTCCCATTTTCACTCTCCCAAATATTCATATTAAAATGAAGAAGGCTCATTAGTATTTTTTTTTTATTAGTGTTACGTTTTCTTTACACGTTATACTGTTAGTATCGGCACACAGTCTACTAACCATAACCGCAGCTGTGTTGAGTAGGTTAATGTCATATTAAAAAAGGTTTTTACGCAGCGTTAATTTCAACCTTGCAACCTTAATAGATCTTAATGTCTCTTGTCTTTAACATTTGAATTAAACAAAACAAATGCATTTGGTCCCGAGCTTACCAACATAGGTAACGGAAACTATCTGATCGTTCTGAAGAACGAAAAAAAATAAATAAATAAATATGTCTAAGACAGAAATGTGTTTCAGACATAAGGGAATATTTTTAGTCTCAAATCTGTCTATAGGTCTTTCAGTCCATCAGTCATTAAATTTTGCTACATTGATACTTTTATTTGTGTAAAAATAACAATTTTAAAAAAGGGGGAACTGAGGTATAAAAGCATAAGATTTATAAAGTACAGCATAGGATGCGGGGAAGCTATTTGCCACATTAACTTGCAGAATATTTTTCATTATACTAATTCTATAAAAATATATATATTTAGAGCGAAAGTAGCCTTTCGCCACTTTTTTATAAGGTTTATACTGAACTTTGTCCAAATTTGTCTACGTCTTAAGTTATTATGTGTACTCTTCAATCCAATAAAGAATTACTTACATACAAAAAGTTTTCGCATGTTTAAAACTGTGAACTGTGAAAGCTCGCTTTAATTATTTATCTTCGGAAAACAATGTAGGATTGTTCTTGTTCATTTAATGAAACTTATAATTTGATTTGGGAATTGAAAGTACAGATTGGTTTAGTCTCAATAATATGATAATAATAACAAGACGAAATCGGCCTTGATGGTCAGTTCAGCATACAAGCTAATGGTCACTCTCACATCTCTTTCTGCTCTGATTATCCAACAAACACTCTTCAGATAGTTTCTTCTTAATTTTTTTTATCAAATATTAGGATACTATGAACTGAAAACTGAACATGTACATCGAGGTCGATGACATAAATACACGTATATCAATTCTAAAAAGCTTTTGTTGTAGCTTTCCGGTCACACAATAATAAAGTAGGTATATTATAGACACAGTCCAATATTCTTTTTTTGAGAAAGAAAAATACATCCTTTCACATGTTGTTATTATTATGGAGGATACAAATTAAGTATTATTATTTTATAAAAATCAAGTCTTGACTGAGAAAGAAAGGGAAACTTGATAATAAATAAAAAATTATGTGTTTGTAAGTTAGTTTTTAAGAAACATAGTCGAGTGTAGATTATAACTATTTTTTACTAATACTACTTGGAGAATAATTAAATTGCTCGTTATAAAACGAAACAAAACAAAATTATCATTAAATAATAACCATAACCTTTTAAAACCCTAATCTGACATATAAAATAAACAAACAAAAGGTGAGTTCATATCCTGCGTTTTATACGCGCTTCGGAATTATCTATAGGCAGCCATAAGATGACGCGAGAAAAGTTGGTTCCAAACCAACTTCCTCGGCAAAAAAGGCAAAAACAAAAACAACACTGGATTTCTTCCGATTTTTTCTATCTTTCTTAAGGTAGTATACTCGGTCAAAATGTTTGCGCAAGCATTTTGACCGTGTATAGGACTGTTTGATGTTTGCGCAAACATGATGTTTGACGTGTATGGCCTAAATCTGCCCGATATCAGGTTTACGCAAACAAGGTTTACGTATGTGGCCCTTTACAGCACTTATAATTTTTAACCTATTCTTGTCATACATACGAGTATAAAAAATAATATGTCAACGCATGAATTTAGTTTCTAAGCATTGTTAAAATTTTAATTTAGCTTTCTTTTCAATTAAATCTTCAAAATGTTTTATCTTAATATCTGCCGCCATTTTTAAAATATCGTCTTTTGATTTTTAAATATAGAAAGGTAGGCATATTTTTACACACTTCACAGTAACGGTCCTCACTAAAATGGACCTTATTAAACCGGACCTAACTTTTAACGGACAAACAAAATTATAATTCACATAATAATAAAAAAAAAAATTGTTGCCGCATTTATGTTTGGTAAGTTCCTAGGAGCCCTGCGTCCAATTTTTCTATAATTTCTGTGTTTATACAATACTGGACCTTCGTGTATTCGAAACTTACATCTAAATATTTAAATTCGAATTCAATTCTAAATGGAAGTGCAGTATTGTATGGTTAGCTACACCTCGTTAAAGCTGTTAGAATGTCGTGTTTCTGATGTCTATCTCTCTCGCACTTTTACCAATCTCACTTGTTTGTTTGGTCTAACATTGTAACATAAAAAAAGATGAATAGTTATGAATAGAGAGGATGAAATAGTTGATGATAGGACCTGTGTCGTCACTATAATTGCCGTAATGGTGCAAAGGAAACAGCGACCTCAATACAGGAGGTCGGGACCCTGTGGCGTTTTACGTTTTCACAGAGGTCGGTATCTAATAACAGGCTGTAACATCTCCGCCCCTTATCTACCTTCTTTCACTTCTTCTTCTTTCTAGGGGTCAGGAAAACAAAGCAGACCTGACAAGGAACAGTACCACTGTGGAATTATGCAATTTGTCTTTGTGCCTTGGCTTGTATGTTGATTGTTGAACCTAGCCACCGTGACCAATTTTTTAACACAGTGGCTGAACCTTCACTATTATATTATTCCTTGAATATTATTTTAACACCTACTACAATTTATTCAGGTAAAGAAAGTCATCGCGAGACAGTAGTACGTAAATAAAAATATATGTTATCACATTCATCTCTAAAAGTTTGATGACTATATCCATTCAACATTCAACATTTTTCTTTTTCAGCTCAGATTTAGCTATGATTACGTCATTGTTTCTACTTTTATTTAATAATGGTAAGGCTCGAAAACAGCTAGATACTATGAATGGATTTGCAACTTTATTTACGTATCAACAATGCTATAATTTATAAACTACATAGTTTTACGAGTACTTCTATAAGTATTTGTCCAGATTATCGGTGTTTGAACTTTGCTTCTTGTTGTGTTGCTCATGCAAAGATCAACTTGTCATTCAACCAGTGGCGGATTAAAGGGGGGGGGCGGGGGTGGCGACCGCCCCCCCCCCCTTGATCATACTTTTTTGGCAACGACTATAAAATTTCATATCAGAAATGCATAAAATTTTCCGGGGGAGGACCCCCGGCCCCCCAATATCCCCCCCAAAAAAAGAATCCTGAAATCCCCCCCCCCTCCTTCCTTAGGGCTTTCCATAATCCGAAACCGCCACCCCCTAGATGGCAGCCTTAATCCGCCACTGCATTCAACAGGTAGTATTATTAATGATAAAACATGCATTTGCTTTTTCTGGACATATTGTCCAAATAGTATTTTAATAAAAGAGGTGTAGTTTAATAACCAAATTGAAAGGTATTTTTTTAATTCTAAGTTCGTAAGTATATTTTAAGTTTCTTCTCATATTTACACTGTATTCTACCACATCTACTCCATTTATAACTCTGATATGAACCTACTTATTTTTTTCATTTTTTCGATTACATACTAAATATTCATTTTTATAAATTACTCTCAATAACGTGTATTAATAATAAAACAAATCGTGGCAAATAGTTATTAAGCCCCGTCTAGTTAATCAATGCTACATATGTATAGTATCTGTTTTCTTTTTATGCAAATCTAATTTTTATTCCAAGGTAGATGAAATTTTGCACACTATAAATAATTAATTTACAATTAATATTAATTTTAAATAATTAATTTAATTTGATTAATTATTTTGATAGAATATTTTTGTATTGGTGCGCAGAGTCTAAGTACCAGGTCTCAGCTCGATTGGATGACTGGAAGAGGGGGTTAATTAGCCCTCAAAATATTTTGACGATAGATGGCAGGCACCGACAAACAAACGAAAGATAATTAATAAAACTAGTATAAACATTTTCACTTGTGAAATATATCCGTTTGTGGATGAAATGAATCTGAGATTGTGTTAATCGTGTTGAATGTTGGATTTACTCAATCTCGACCTATTACGTACTAATCTTTTTTGATACTGGCAGGGAACCCTGAGTTGATTGACAATTAATAAGTTTTATTTTCATTGAACGCTCAGCAACTGCACTTTTAATCCGGGTCTACATTAAAACAAAGCGACTAAAGAGAGGTTTCTACAAGATGAATGCATACAAGACGAGAGCAGGAACTAGTATTATATACGCATTTGAACTAATGCACAGTACTGGCTTGTCTGACACCTGAGACTTGTAGATCTGGTTGAAAGTATCAAAAAGCGTGTTCTCATAATATGAGAACACGCTGTTTGATAGTAGTATTGTATATTATAGTAGTATAGTATATTATAGTAGTATAGTATATTATAGTAGTATAGTATATTATAGTAGTATAGTATATTATAGTAGTATAGTATATTATGTACTACTACTACTATTGATGAGTATATATTATATACTTCTGTGGTTGAAAAAACTGACCTGCCTTGCCCTTCGCCGTCTGTGACCCAATGCTCAATATGCGCCCGGCCTTATTTCTTTGACAATAAATAATAATTGGAAGTGTAGCATATAGTAGGTGCGTACCATGCGTATAGTAGGTGCGTACCACACTAATTTCTTTAAATAGAAAATACCCAGGCCTATTTCTATGAATTTTAAAGGAGAAAACGGTATAATGTAGTAGAGCATTCTACAAAACAAAAATATGTGGATAAACGGTTATTGTANACATTTGTACATTGTACCGCCGAAGCGAGTATGATTTGATCAATAGTGAGCAATATAAATCAGAGCGTCACGGCGAGGAAACAATTATGATGTAGTATAGTATATTATAGTAGTATAGTATATTATAGTAGTATAGTATATTATGTACTACTACTACTATTGATGAGTATATATTATATACTTCTGTGGTTGAAAAAACTGACCTGCCTTGCCCTTCGCCGTCTGTGACCCAATGCTCAATATGCGCCCGGCCTTATTTCTTTGACAATAAATAATAATTGGAAGTGTAGCATATAGTAGGTGCGTACCATGCGTATAGTAGGTGCGTACCACACTAATTTCTTTAAATAGAAAATACCCAGGCCTATTTCTATGAATTTTAAAGGAGAAAACGGTATAATGTAGTAGAGCATTCTACAAAACAAAAATATGTGGATAAACGGTTATTGTAATGTATTCACTACAACTGTCCTGTAAGTTGCTGATTTTCCTTCACAATTGGTAGGTGATTTTGTGTTAGATTTGATTCCCCTTCACTCAACCAATCAATCGATATCATTGTTTATCTGCAATAAGCAAGCCGTGTACTTCAGCCTTGTTTAGGTAGAGGAACGTGTCTGGGATAGAAGTCAGTCATCTCTGCAGAAAGAAGTCTGAAACCTTGTTTGTTGCTATATTTCGTTAGTGACAAGCAGCTAATCGAGGTTAGAGATTATTAGACGTTGGCTCAATAAGTCGAGCAGAGATAGAGCCCGTGCTCGTTGTGAAATGAAAAAAAAGCAGCTTGTATTGTTGTAATCCTTAGTTAGCTGTTCGGCTCGAGTTGTACCGAACAATAGGTCACGTTTAGGCAACATGGTGAAGAGACTGTAGCTGGACGGATAGACCACCGCTTAACTTATCATATCAAGTAAACAAACTATTCATAATAAGCTATCTTATTCAAAGTACATTGTGTTGAGTACTGTTTAAGAAATAATACATTTTAAGTATGTTCAGAACTCATTAGCGTGTCCATGCTGTCATTGTATTCTAGCATACTACATAAATATCTTGACTATATCTACTCACAATCTACGCAAATTAACTCCTAGTTCTTTCAGAAACTTTAAATTATAATACTAAATAAAATATAATAGCTATAATTTAATATAGAGTTGTTTTGACCACCTTAGTTTTTTCACTTTGGAAAAATAAATAAATAAACAAAAAAAATCTTGTTAGATTATATTCTTTGCGTAAACTTATCATAAGCTATTATTAGTTTATCTGATTAAACTTTACTTTTATTATCCTGTTTATGATACTATCAAAATGAATAGAACTGGAGGATTAGTTAATCGATTTAACTTATTTCTTGCTAATAGGGAATAAAAAATAATCGTAGTAAGTAAGTTCAATATAGACCTGTTTCGACCACTGTAACTGTAATAAATTATAGAAATCGGGCTGTAACAATCATTTATCATTTTGGTTATGCCAGTACAGTCGTAAATTAATAGTCTTTTGGTTTATTTAGTTTTTTTAAGACCAAAGGCTCGAAAATAAATTGTTTTAAACTAAAGCGGCACTTTCATATTATTTCCAGTAAACGACAAACATTAAAATACATTGAGCCCAGATTAAATCTTAATATGTATATGACAGAGGTAAAATGTTATGACAACAAAGGAACTGGAAAGTGAACTTAGTTCGTGAGAGATTCCATGATCTAGCTTGGTATTTCCTGTTTCATTTCACTTGGCTCTTTGGTTACGAACTGAGACTATATTATCTATATATCATATATATCGTGTTCAAGGGCAGGATATTTTAAGTATGGTTACTTTTGAAATCATTCTATTGTAAAACTTTTTTTTCGGATAGATTTATTTTTTGTATTTTTTTTTTAATATTAGAAGAATGTTATGTGACTTATTATCTATATATATAAAACTAAGAGTGACAGTGCCTGACTCATCAAAAATTCTCCTACTTCCCATTGACCTAGAGATTTGGAATTTGGTACATAGATAGAGTGTACCATAAATAGAAAAGTGCGGGTGTTTGCATTTCGATATATAGCCGCCATATTGAATTATAGCCGCCATCTTGGATTTATTTCATCAGTAATTCTCCTACTTCCCATTAACCTAGAGATTTGAAATTTGGTACATAGGTAGAGTGTACCATAAATAGAAAAGTGCGGGTGTTTGAATTTCGATATATAGCCGCCATATTGAATTATAGCCACCATCTTGTATTTTTAAAACACATGTATATTTTTATGTGCCATATATCGTTTTAAAGGCCTTGATTAATACTTTAATGTTGTGGTATTTTTTTATTTTTTAAAAAAATTGTACGGGTACATTTGTACCGATTTGTACTTTTGGTTCAGGTTAAGAAGGTGAAATAATTTTATTAAATTTTATTTAATAGAGGGCTAATACATGGTTTGTTTTTTAAATATATTTTTGGTACCTATTGGTACACGGGTACAAATGTGCTTTTTAACACAACACCTACTTTCATGTATATCGTTGAAAAACTCTTGAATAGGCCTTTCAATATAGTTATGTAGTGTTTTGTGATATTTTTACTTTTTAGGGGGGTAAAATTGAAAAAAGTCCTTATATAGCTGTTTTTTTACAATGGATCCTTAGGTTTTGGTTGAAATTTAAAACATTGTTATTA
>KZ651056.1:750265-766796 GCA_001010745.2 Gerris buenoi | reverse complement strand
TTGTGTTTTATCTTATTTTAGCTTGAAATATGCTAAAAATAATGTTTATTATATAATGCCGGGCGAGTTGAAAAAAATGACATCAGAGTGAAACGTAAACAATAACCAATGGCAGGGCTTGTTTTCTTGACGTTTGTGAGCGGGCTTTGAATAGTTACTAAAGTGTGGCCAACCTTCTCCAGCTTAAATGAAAAAAAAGAGTTTAGTTATGTTGGTCCCCTGGTCTAAGGGACACAACCACTCGGCAAAAGTTGGTTTCAGCCTCTTATCAGTAATTGCTTAGGATTTCGATTCTATGCTCCTTCTATATATAGTATTATTCTAAGACTTTTAATAACTTTTATCACGCTTATCTATTTGGTTTGACAGAAAAAAAATTAACTTTTTTTAAAAAGTCATTTTTTAAAAAGTATGTTTACAATTTTTTCGAAATTTTCCGCCAACATTTCTCCATATAAATGTAAAATATCATTACATTGACAGCTAATGTGCTATTGTCTATTGTCAGCTAGGGTTTTTGTTGCGACTGTTTTTTCCCTTAATTTACATTTATGTATTGTTTCTAGTAATAAGTAATGTAAGTAAGTAAACAAATTTTGTTTGGTACTGGGTTTGTTAAAATATATATTATATCAATATGTTAATCCCTATATGTACACATCAATAAAGAATTTATTTATTTATTTTATTTTACATTGTCAGCTAAATACTAAATATTTTAAAACAAAAGTGTTCTAAATGTAAGGGGCATTAGTTACACAAAAATATAATAAATACATATATGTGAGTAACCACACCAATCAAGTATATTAATTTAGATGTTATTATATCTATATAAAGACCAACAAATCAAAACAAACATATTTTTATTGGAATAAATGTGGTTGCCTTAGCTTAGCAGTAACAAATCATTTTGAGGTTTGTCGTCGTTACTCTCACTAATCGATTATAGAAATGATAATGAAAATCATTATTGTATATAATATGTAAATGTTATTTAAAAGAAGGGTGATAAATAAAAATTCTTACAAGGTTCTCATTAAGTTTATATTTAATATAAATTTTATTTATTGAGATAACAAACATAAAATTATCATTATTTAGTTAATATATTTATCTAATATGTATTAAAAACATTAAATATTAATNATGAAAATTTTCTGAAAAAATATAATTTTCCTTGTTGTCGTTATCGAAAAAAAAAATAAATAAATAAATAAATAAAAACACAATGTGACCCCCTGAGAGATCCACCCGAGAGGTTCATTTTCATATAGAGCATAATATAATAACGTAAAAGCTTAATAATCTAGAAAATCCTAATTAGTACTTTGATACAAGTACTTCCCTGTGATTTTTAAAATGTTACGATCCTTATTTTTAGTTAAATAAGAGAACTGTGAGAGAACTCATTAAAGAATAATTCATCTTTAAGGCTTAAGGGTAGCATTTGTTATTCCGTCCCTGACCTTATAATGTTTTAAAATAATTACCTGTACATGCTTACTAGCAGTTATTTAAAGGTTGTAATAAACAAAGGAAATGTTTAAACTAATGGTGATGAAACGGTTTTATAAACTTTTAACTTAGAATAATACTATATATAGAAGGAGGGTCACTGATAACATTGAAGCCATCTTTGGTTGTGTACCTTATCTATGCGTTCTAAAAATTCATTTTTGTAATTTGTGACGTCATAACTCTAAAATTATTTGCCTTCGGTTTTTTAATTTAATTTTTTTTATTAAATTANGATATAAACTCTTTTGTACAAAAACAATAAGGTTTAATTAACCCTTTTCTATAAAAGTACCAGAGATTAAAAAAACAAACATCATAATTTACTTATCCATTAAGAATTAACCAAACTTTTAACAAATAATGACGAACATTTTAAAATTATAAGATATATATCTTTTTTCCGATCTTACAATGGAAGCGAACATTCTGAAGAACGTATGTTTTTGCATAAAAATCCAAAAATCATGAACATATATTTCTCTTTGTGGTCTCGTGTACATTTTTGTGGATGCACACATTTTTAAAACTACTTGACCGATTTTAATGAAATTTCGATGGTATGCCAAGTTAACTCTCCACACATTGATTCCTCTTAAACATGGACAAAAACTTATGTCTTAAAAAAAAAAAAAATCTAAAATTATTGAAACACATTTTTTAATCATAATTTATGTTATCATTCGTCCTATGGTAAATTCCCTTTGAATACCACAATAACACAAATATATATGATTATATCTTTATAAACAGATACATATTATCTAACTAAATTCTATTCCTATGGTTAATCATATAAAATATTTGATTGAATAATGTACAAAAATAAACCTAAATTGAAATTTCTAAAATAAAGACATTCGTTTAATTATATATTTACATATTTATTCACCTTTAACCAATAAAATTATTTTCCAATGTGATGTATTCAATATATATTTTTTTATTGATTATGATCACCATAAATGTGTAACGTTGAGTTTCTAAATATAATTTAAATAATTTGTTAGTCTCGAATCAACAAACATCATTTATATAACTATGCAATTATTTCCATTTCTTGTTTACAATATAACGGGATGATAAGCACTCGGCAACGTGCTTATTTTTATATATGTATAGAAAAAAAAAAAATAAATTAAGTACCTAAATTAATTTAGATAAGTTATCTATATCTATTTGAAGACCAACAACTCAAAACAAACCTTTATTTTATTGGAATAAATGTGGTTGCCTTAGCTTAGCAATAACAAATTGTTTCGAGGTGAGTCGTTACCGTCGGGACACTACTTGATTATATAAATGATAATTAATGCATATATATAAAGAAATTATTAAAATAAAGAAGTTAAATAAAAAATATGAAATAACTTAATAAAAGTATAAATAACTAAAATCTTTTTTTAAAACGAAAATTAAGTTTTGAATTAGTACAATGATTAGACAAGACAGTAGATAAATTATAGATGATAGATAAGACTATAAATAAGATAAGTATTATAAATTTTAAGACTATAGACCATAGAATTGAACAAATAATGTTCAGGTACTTAAATCATTGCGCATGTTTATTTCCTATATATATATATATAGTCTGTATTTAAAGAAGTAGAAAGAAGCCTAGTTAATAAATTAACGTTCTCAGCTTCTTAATTATGTTAAAGTAGTGTTTTAGTTACATTAGATTTGAATGTAGAAGTTGTTGTAGTATGTCAGCATGAAAAATGTAGAAGCTTCTTGAGGAATTTTTCTAAATATAAGGGCACTTTTATAGAAAAGGGCCCCACTTACTTTTTAGTGTAATATACTTTCTTACAACTTAATACATAATTTTTTTTTGTAAAAGTGTGATATTCCTTCGTCCCAAAGCATATTGGACGGAATATCCCTTTGTCTTAATAGGTAATAGGTAGTTAGCTAAGGGATATAAACTCTTTTGTACAAAAACAATAAGGTTTAATTAACCCTTTTCTATAAAAGTACCAGAGATTAAAAAAACAAACATCATAATTTACTTATCCATTAAGAATTAACCAAACTTTTAACAAATAATGACGAACATTTTAAAATTATAAGATATATATCTTTTTTCCGATCTTACAATGGAAGCGAACATTCTGAAGAACGTATGTTTTTGCATAAAAATCCAAAAATCATGAACATATATTTCTCTTTGTGGTCTCGTGTACATTTTTGTGGATGCACACATTTTTAAAACTACTTGACCGATTTTAATGAAATTTCGATGGTATGCCAAGTTAACTCTCCACACATTGATTCCTCTTAAACATGGACAAAAACTTATGTCTTAAAAAAAAAAAAAATCTAAAATTATTGAAACACATTTTTTAATCATAATTTATGTTATCATTCGTCCTATGGTAAATTCCCTTTGAATACCACAATAACACAAATATATATGATTATATCTTTATAAACAGATACATATTATCTAACTAAATTCTATTCCTATGGTTAATCATATAAAATATTTGATTGAATAATGTACAAAAATAAACCTAAATTGAAATTTCTAAAATAAAGACATTCGTTTAATTATATATTTACATATTTATTCACCTTTAACCAATAAAATTATTTTCCAATGTGATGTATTCAATATATATTTTTTTATTGATTATGATCACCATAAATGTGTAACGTTGAGTTTCTAAATATAATTTAAATAATTTGTTAGTCTCGAATCAACAAACATCATTTATATAACTATGCAATTATTTCCATTTCTTGTTTACAATATAACGGGATGATAAGCACTCGGCAACGTGCTTATTTTTATATATGTATAGAAAAAAATAAAATAAATTAAGTACCTAAATTAATTTAGATAAGTTATCTATATCTATTTGAAGACCAACAACTCAAAACAAACCTTTATTTTATTGGAATAAATGTGGTTGCCTTAGCTTAGCAATAACAAATTGTTTCGAGGTGAGTCGTTACCGTCGGGACACTACTTGATTATATAAATGATAATTAATGCATATATATAAAGAAATTATTAAAATAAAGAAGTTAAATAAAAAATATGAAATAACTTAATAAAAGTATAAATAACTAAAATCTTTTTTTAAAACGAAAATTAAGTTTTGAATTAGTACAATGATTAGACAAGACAGTAGATAAATTATAGATGATAGATAAGACTATAAATAAGATAAGTATTATAAATTTTAAGACTATAGACCATAGAATTGAACAAATAATGTTCAGGTACTTAAAGCATTGCCCATGTTTATTTCCGTGCACAATTATTCCTCATAATCATAAAAAAAATTCATAAAAGTATAAAAAAGATTATAATATATTTTTCTAAATCTTAAGAGAAAATAATACAATAAGTATTATGAGGTTCCTACACTTTATTAAAAGTTTGTCAGAATTCTTGATTTGTACATGATTTTTTATAAGAACTTAATGTAAATATAAAATAACAATGTTCCTTATTTATAATTTTAAAAGATAGTTTTGTTGTGATTCTTATATTTTTCAAAGAAAATATATTTGTGTGTTTCTAGTTTTAGATTTTTCAGATATTATTTTAATTCTTTACTTTTTAAAAGTCATATTTCCGCTTTTTAATTGTATACAAATATATTCTCTTTAATTAGCTGTTTGATAACAATACTATTATTAGTTTATTCGTAATCAAATTTACTTTGAGATCAATGCATTAAAACATCAATCATATTGCAGTCTTATTCCAACAAATAACTTTTCTCAGGAGATTCTTTGTTAACTCCAAAACATTTGGTGCTTCTTACTTAATTCTATTTTTGCAGAAGCAGGTTGCTTTACAATTTTGGCGTCTCTCTGCACTGCCAGGGGATTTGCAAAGCCATTGAGGCCATGTTTCATATAGGTCGTTACAGTTGGCCCATAAGTCTGCCCATGGACATGAATTGGTGCAGAGTCTTCCTTGGCAGCTATTGCGGCAAGAACCGCAAGATTTACCTTTTTTGTAGGGCTTGCTTAATGACTCTGGATAATTGCCTCTGTAATCAATACATTTAGCATTATGTGAATATTAAATAATAAATAAATTGTTATTTATTCGAATATAGCTACAAACCCAAGTGATCACCTATAAAGTGACAAACTAAGGTATCTTCATTGTTGGTTTACTAACTAATTCTTTACTCAAGATCATGGAAATTACATTTTCCACCAAAACGGGTGGGACGTGGCCGCACTCCACTAATTTGTTCTTTTCGAACATGTAGCTTGGCTACCTATTGCCAAGTTATATTCCGCAGACGAAATTAGCCAACCACTATAATGATGCCGAATGATCTATGTGTGTATTACACACATACACAAGTATTGGATGTGGGATATACATTTAATTATTTATTAAAGTAACTTTTATTTTGGCAATTTTAAAACATATCAATCGATGATAAATTATCTCTTACTACTAAATAATGATAACAGTTTAAAATCTTACGTAGGACAGTAGTTGCAAACATAGTTGTAGTAGACTTTGTTCCCTCTATAGCATTTAGACATACCACAGCCAACTTTATGGGTAGATCCCCACACCATCTGAGTATAATGACCGACTGCTTCTAATGAGTTGTTATTATATCCATAAGAGAAATCCTTTTTCTCAAGAAACCATGTCTCTATAGCAAAATACCTGAAATCATCAAAAATAATTATATAGCAGTTAAAACTGAATTCATTTACATGATATAATTGAAACAATATCGTTTTTAATGGAATAATGTAAATAGGAGTAAGGTGTTCTCCTAAAATCTAAACACCAGCAATAATTTGAGTTCGAGTTCCCAGAAGGATTAGATTATGTTTTACATTCAAGCTGACGTCAAGTCGTAAAGTTATAGATAGTTCCATCCCATAATAACCTAATACTGTTGTCCATAGGGATAAAGAGATAGTTAAAGAAACGACATAGCTACTAATAGTTTTAATGTTTCAAAATTCAGATTTTAATGCAGTGAGTTCTTAATTTTAGAGACTTGGGCTTTGAAAAATGTATGTTTGTTTCTTTATCTAACGATAAAAATGTATATTGATTTGAACGAAAAGCACACAGGTACATCTCAGCGTTTGTGACAACTGCATAGTTTTTTGAAATTTCGCGCAATATTTTAAAGATGGCGACCAATTTGGTAGATTACTAAACAAGGTTTCAGTCATCGTGCCATCGCTGTAAAGGAAGGTATTTAGTAATAGGAAATTAATATTATTAAAATTTTAAACCTTAGATGGCGGACAACTAAAAACAAGTTTTTAGTCAGCATGACAAGTTATACATTGATTTAAAGATTTTGCTGAAGACTAACTATTATAACAATTTTTTTTATTTTTTCCCACCATTGTGAAAACAACATGGTCGAAATGAAGGTTGCGAATGAAAATTTGATACTTATATAGCACGTTATAATATGTAATTTTAAAGCTCTTCAAGATAGATTAGGAATATGCTAGTTTTTCGGAAAAATGTTTTGTAGTAGCCGTAATGAAAAGCGATTTGGTCGAAATAAAAGCACAATTCTATGCGAGTTCTTTATGCGCCACATCACTAATTATACGTACATTCTGATAATTGTTACTTACCACGGTACTTTGTGACTCGATACAAAGATATTTTGACCACAGGTACCAAAGCTGTCAACATATCTGCCCGTTGGAGAGTCGTGAACTAAATGCTGACAGGTATCGGCCCATCTCTGAGCTGCATCAGCGCACCCTGGATGCCATCTCTGCAACATTTCAATGGTGATCAAACTTTTTTTTAGACAAAGTCTAGGTTCTGAAATACGGTCGGACCTTCATATAACGATGAAATTAATGGTTCCAGAAAAAAATCGCTGTTTTGTCATTTCGTTGTATTATAGATTTGTTTTGAGAAAAATTAAATGTGGTCCTTAAAGAGGTCCTTATCCCGTAACATTTCCAACCACCATTAGAACTGCTTCAACTACGCCTTCATACTTAGAATCTCTAGATTGCTTTAAAAAAACTCCACTTGTTTCGTATAGTTTATATATATTGAATACCGTTTTTTTTTTAAATTTGTAAACACTGAACTCGGAGCGGTTTCATATTTACGGGAAACTTCATTTTTATAATTCCTTTATCTATAAGCCTTAGAATAAATTATTGTTTACTGAAAATTATTATCTTTTAGACTTTAGACCTTTGTATGGTGAGTAAATTACGCTGTGAAAAGCCAAGAGCTTTATTAACCTCCGAAACGAATCCTAAACAGACAGTAAAACATTTCTCTATACTCTGAAATGTTATACCAATCCTACAAACTAAAGGAGGTAGAATAAGCAAAATTATTAGAGCGCAAGCTAAAGAAACTCCTAAAAATGGTTCTAAGAAAATGAAGGAATTCAAAACATCGCCTATTTTAATCATAGAAAGTTTGTCGGTCGGATCTTTATCCTTATTTCTATGATTTTTTTTCCGTTGTAGAAAAAAAAAATTTTTGCTTGATAGCAACACTTTTATACAGATAACTCATGAAAAATGGAAAACGATCTCATTATATATTTTCGTTATGAATAAGTTCGATATAAGGAGATCCGATTGTATTTGTATATAGTTAAACTAAAATTATTCAGATTTCAATCATACTTATTTTGAATAATCCAGATTTCGATCATACTTATTTGGAATAATCCAGATTTCGATCATATTGTATATTAGGTATAATCCAGATTTCGATCATATTGTATACTATGTATAATCTAGATTTCGATCATACTTATTAGGAATAACCCAGAATTAAAAATAACAATAAAAAGAAAATGAAGCCACCATTTTTACAATCAATTATATGTGCCTTCATATTGATAAAATACTTGGTTGCATGACATAAGTGCTCTGCTGGTTTGGCTATCTTTCATTCTAAAGTTGTGGTCCTAGCAATGAACTTTCATATCTTATTCCCAAGGGAAATCAAACTGTTTGGATGTTATGCTATCCAAAATATCCTGATCCCCAATATTAGAAACAAAAAACAACAAATGATGTATTTAAAAAGATAATTCATTTTTTGTTTACCTGTGGCACATCACATTACTGGACTATTACTGAAAAAGCATACGAATTATTGTCTTAGAAATTAAAGTATAATTACCATAAGAAGCATATCCGATGCGACTGGTTTAACACTTGATCGAAAATGATTATGGTAGCTGACGATCTTCTGCTGAACATTTCTGTCGGTTGGTAATAAAGCTTTCATTGGTAACCGGGTCATAATTCGAGGCCCTGCAACAAAAATGTGAACTATATACACATCTGTACATATATTTATGATATGTTTCAGATATCTTCATAATATAGATGTTTTCCATCGAGATAACGTTGGATTAGGAAATTATCATAGGAGTACCTACATTATAAGAGCATCCATCTCCCTTTTATCTTACCACATTAAATTAATTTAAAAAATGGTAAGCAATATAAAATCCCAATAAATTTTTCAACTGAAATAAACTAAGACATTTCACGATAAGTCGGTACAGGTTTTCATAATATAAAATTCCAGATACTTACTATAGATTGTTACAGACATACATACATACATAAATGACTGACTGAATAGCTATTAAGGCAAAGGGATGTTTAATCCAATGTATACTTTGGGACAGAAGAACATCACACATTTCTTTATAAGGGGTGTCAGTCTAAAGAAGAACATTCCGTACACCTTCTGTAGGTGGTTACCCCCTTCTTTTTCTGTTTTTACTTTCTAATATAAAGAGAAAGTATTGTGATAGCGCGTAAATTCGATTTTGAGATTTCAATGAATTTACACATTTTGAAGTCACCTGAGTCCAAAAAAGTGGTTTTTAAATAATGTCTGTATGTCTGTCGTCTGTGCAGACGCCTGGAGCCTAAACTACCGGACCGATTTTGACGAAATTTGGCATACACATTCAGAAAAATCATACCCCGAGGCGAAATCAAGAAATAAATTTTAGCTCCAAATTTAGGTTTCCTGCCCCCCAAAAACTCTGAAAATTCCCCAAAAACGTAAAACAAATTATTTCTCGAAAACGGTTTCGACAATTTTTATTTAAAAAATTCGAAAATGTAGTCTATTTAAATACGAATTTAACGATGTATGCCGTTTTAGCGGGAAAACTCTAGTTCCTGAGAATAAAGTTCAAAACGCGAACGGAGAGAGCCCGGGTTCGATTCCCCGCCCAGGAGAAGTTATGTTTATAATAATTTTTTATGAAATAGCATTTATTAATATAAATGTTCAATATTAATTAAATGTACATACGAAAAAAAGTATGTAAATGGAAAACACTGGGCAATGTAATTATGAACTTGTATATGAGAAAGTTTGTCTGAGTTGTCTCGTGCCGAATTTTTTATAAGGGGAGTAATAATCTAAAGAAGAGCCAAATTCCACTTTTTATTTACTTTGTTTTTATTTTATGTAATTTGATGGTGTTTATAAAATTAATTTAACAAATAATTACACTTTTTAATATTTGAAAAAAATGTTGAGGACCTAAAAATTAAATTAATTCACATAAATATGATTAGTTTAGTATCACGATAAAATGGGACTAAAAGATTGTTAGTATATCGCACTGTGATATTGCTCACACTTCCTAAATAAGTTGTCAATAAATAATTATTATAACAATAATAAAACAATATGCTTACTTCTCTCATATCCCCATTTATTCGCTGTGTGACTATAGCTGTTGTATCCATTTTTATTTCTTCCATTGTTAACGTAATTTTTATTTGCATTATTTACGTTATTGTTAATATTATTTTTATTGTAGTTATAATATGCTCCAACGACTCCAAACAGCATTAACGCCAAGAATAATTCACCGCTGTGCATCTTTTATGTTATTAACTTTTATAAATTATATAAAACTTCTACAGCTTGCTAATTCTGCTTGAAAACTAGTTCAGTTTCCAATTTAATAACTGCACTTATACCTATAACAAACAAAATACATCTATACTATATGTATATATAAACCTGAAATGCAATGCAAATGTTTCAACAAAATTCAATCACATTAGATCATAAAGATTATTATTAGATGATGTTATAATGTAACGAGAAAATTTGAATAAAAAATTAAGAATTTTATAGGACATAGTTAAAAAAAACAAGTATCAATCAATCATTACATATTTCATAACTGATTTCTCAAGATTTTAAGGGTAATGCATTTTTAATAATCATGTAAATATAATGTTTATACTGTTAAACATATAATTAATTCAACAAAATTTATTCAGATTGAGTATAAAAATGCTGTTTACTTTAAAGAAGTTAATGGTGTAATTTAAATTATAGTGTTAACCGCAAGGCGATAATATTAGGTTTTTTCTATATTCATCTTAATAGACACGGTAGAATGTTAAAAAGAAAAGTAAATAAGAGTAATTTGTTACGTTTAGTGAGTTAGTAATTAAATTTAAATGAGTTAATTTATCATAGTTGCAATACTCTTACACAATTCATCTTGTAAATAAATCACTCATCTATAATCTTATCCACCTACCTACAAGATAAATACTATAATCTTAGTTTATTTTACGTCTTTCCAAATCTATATGGTACTTCTTTAGATTGTTACTCCCCTATGTTTTTGTAATAAGTATTTATACATTTCTTTATCTATACAAAACTATTAAGGCAATTGGATGTTTAGTCCAATGTACTTTGAGACAAATGAGTATCAAACTTCTATTTTTATGAGAGCAGTAACAGTCTAAAGAGGGTAGTAACAGTAACAGTCTAAAGAAGAGCAGTCCGTAAACCTTCTTTAGATTGTTACTCCTTTCAGTTTTTATAAGGGGAGTAACAATCTAAGGAATTTTACTAGAAGATAAGCCGTAATCTTTGAGTTTACAGCTTAACAACCACAATATTATAGTGAAGAAGTTTTCAAATTCTTTAACATGTTTTACTGTTACCGTTTGAAAAAAAGATTTATCTGCAATAGTAAAGCAAGTAGGAAAAAAAAAAAAAAAAAAAAAATCTGGTCGCACCATTAAAAAATGAGATTTGATGCACTGGCTTATTCGAGAGTACTATAATATATATTCAAAAACTACACACTACAACTATATTCAGCAAACTTGTTCACTTTTTTGCACGAATGTAGATTTAAGATTCTACAAAATGAGTTTGTAACTGTAGTTCATACCTTTAATTTATGAATAGAAGAATTTAGAATACAGATTCAATTATAGATAATTAATAAATTTCATTCGTCACTATTTTTGCGTTAACGAAGCTTAACTCTTTAAAACCAAATAAAAGTATTCTCTTAGACCGTATACTCTCTTGATTTATAAATAACCTATTAATGTATGACTATATTAAAATGCTAAACAATAGATGTTTATAAGTCTAAGACACTTCGCGGCTCTATAAGAATCACTGACTTGTTTGCATTTCTTCACGGTGGTTTTATATTCTTGTGTTATTGAAGCAATGAATGTTAATGGGATTCATTCAGTCAAAAGGCCGGTCCTTTAAAACATTCAACCGCAAACATCTTCCAAGGTTCGACCCTCAAATTGCAAAAAAAATACCACCAAGAACTGAACTTTTATAAATCATATAATAAAAGCTTTTCAAGAGATAGGCTGTAGGGTGTTCCGACCTCCGCCCAGCCTTTAGAGATGCTAATTCCGTGTTTTATAGTCCTCGAACGAATAAACAAGGTTTTTTTTTTAAACGAATCAATCCGTCCAAGATGATTATAGTATGATGTCACCCTGTATGTTCAAATGCATTTCTTTAATCCCTGACCTTTCTCATGGTCTTAAGAGCCTAAAGAATTCGGTGCATACACAGTTCCACATTATGCAAAGGCTGTCTATAAATATATACATATAGATTAATTAGTGCACAACTCGCTGTTGTTAATTAGGATTATTAAATGCATACTTACAGCGGACATGGGTCTAACTGAGCTTGACGGGGATAGATTAGCGTTTTTTAATTGAATGATTATTATTGGAAGGCTTATGCGCGTGGTCCAGAGGACACATTATAGGAACTAATCTTTCGCTCAAGGAACTAATCTCTCGCCTGAGGAACTAATATCTCGCTTAAGGAACTAATCTTTCGCTTAAGGAACTAATCTCTCGCCTGAGGAACTAATCTCTCGCTTAAGGAACTAATACTTAAGATCGAGTTTAGCATATTTCTTTCATCTGTGTATTTAGTATGTATGTCCGATAGTCCGATCTAATAATTTAAGAACGTGCCCGCCTTAGTTTTTAAAATAGCTAGTCTTACTTAGTACTATAATTTAATACACTTCTTCTTTTTTTTAACCAAACCTTCTATCTCTAACAAATAAACAATTGTTATTATTCTTAACACTAAGATTATTGCTTTAAAAATAATTAATTAATCCACGCCAAAAGAAAAAAAGGATTCGAAGATAAACTTTTAATAAAGCCCTCGATTAAATATAGCGCTGAAAATCCTTGAATTTCTTTGATTCGAAATGGATGTAGACACAAAAGAAAATAATTATGATTTTAATAAACTAATCATAATTTTAATAAAATAATCAGATAATATTTTGTAGTATTTAAAAAATTTAAATTTAGGATTAATATCTTATATAATAAAATTATATTACTAAAACTATTATTCTATAACTATTTAAGGATGAAAATAAATATATCTGTTAAAGGTCTCTCCAGTTTGTGTGAAATTTCTTTTTTTTCGAATTAATTATGTGTCAAGTTTGGTTTAACATTTCAAGTACTATTATTCATTTCTTATTAAGGCTTATTTTATTTTTAAAAAGTCCTATAAATAAAGATTTGAATTGGTTTCAAATACAATATTTAAGATTTAAGCACTATAAATTAATAAACATATATGTATACTCGTATATTTATAATTAACTGCAAGTGCAAGTAAAATGATAAGTCGTATATGTTCAATTGATAAACTATAAATTAGCGGTTTATATTCATAATTTAACATGTTTGCCTTCTTGGCATTTCTTTAATTCAGTAGCTTGGATTTATTTATTATCTTTAGGTTGGCATAATGTTTAATATCAATTAAATGACCGGATATTAGAAAGTTGTATTATTTTTACTCGTTTTAAATGCAACGATTTATAGAATTATTTGAAACCGTTATCTTGCAGAACAGTATATCATCTTAGCTCTTTAATGTCTTATTGGCATTATATTCAATTAGTTTGTTTACATACGAATAGCCCGACGAAACAAGGACGGGCGTCGGTCGACCTAGAAAATGATTTACCCTTCATAAAATGTAAGGCTGGCTCCGGCCCTGACTGTTTGAAAAATATTGTAATTGAAACAACACCAGTTAAGTCAGTCTTGCACCAACTCAGTTTTACTAAAAAATTTTAACTTATGACACTAAATTTTTGAAATTGCTTCCAGCTACTTGCTAAATACAGAAGAAGCTCATAAATTACTTGCCTCTCTTCCATGTTTCAATCAAATTAACACATAAATAATCAGAAGGGAAAACAGAAAACTGTAGGGATTAGTCCGTTCTATTGTTTTTTTATTTCAATTATAAGCTTTCCAATGTTAAAAAATCCCAGCAAGTACTGTGTAACCGTTTTTGTCCAACCAAAAATGTTGAGTCTTTTTCAAGTTTTAAACTCGAAGGCATTGACCGCACGTAGGAGGAGGGTCCATTGAAAACCCCGGGCTACGTCAAATCAA
This sequence comes from Gerris buenoi, assembly GCA_001010745.2. Classification (NCBI taxonomy): domain Eukaryota; kingdom Metazoa; phylum Arthropoda; class Insecta; order Hemiptera; family Gerridae; genus Gerris; species Gerris buenoi. Next base: position 752,546 of record KZ651056.1, on the reverse strand, counting down.
CCTAAAATTAGGTATGTTCAGATTTATTTTATGTTTGACGTGTTAAGGTACGTTTTTGCCTGGGTGGCTCGGAGGCTAGAGCACTCGCCTTGCGATAAGGCAAGTTAAGCAGCCTTGAGCAGGCTCACAATATGGATGGGTGACCGCTTCTGACCACAGCTCTGGGTTCGATTCCCGGACCGGCCCCCGCTCAATGTCCACCCAGCATTGTGTAAACAAATGGGAAGCTCCTCGAAAGAGTGGCGCCACCAGGTTTCGGCCTGGAAATTATAATTATGACAATATAGGTGATACAACTAGGAGAGACGCGACTCCACTGATAGGAAAGCATCGGATACTTCACTTAACCACGATATGATTTCGATTCGAACCATCCCTAGATGTGTCGGTAATTTAACCTTGGTTGCAGGCGAGAATTGCAAATGCACTAACTCGGCAACACCCATCTCCGCTTTTAGTTAAGCTCCACGCGTAACTTGAATATAAAAGGTTATGGATTCAGCATAAAATCAGAACACATCTTTTATTCATTTTTAATATTAAGTTAGTACTTATTATACAAATCTTTTCTTTTTTTACGTTCTCATATATATAAATGTATAAAGACAAAAATATTTTTTTGTTCACTCCCCTCCTATAAATATTAAAGACCCCTGAGTGCAAAAAATAGTTCCCTGTAAATTCCCATACAGCCTAAACCACTGGACTGATTTGGAACGTTACTCTCGTCACAATCTAAAAACAAACATTAAACCAAATTATTTCTCAAAAACTGTTACGACGAGTTTGATTAAAAATTCTAAATTGAAGTCAATTTAGAAAAATCCAGTTCCTGAGAAAATTACTAAAAGCGTGGACGTTGGGAGCCCAGGTTCGATTTCCTGTCAGGGAGGAGTTATTTTTATGATAATTTTTGATTAAATGTTCAATAATAGTTAAACTTAACCGTGAAAACTCAAAACAACTTATAAATATATGATAAAGTTGAGCACGCGTTGTATTAGGCAGATTTATTTTGCAAGGTTTGGCATGTTAATATAACTAATTGTACCTCCTTTACTTCTGCATACCAAAATCAAATTATACGTTAGCGACGTACAAAATCCAATGATATTCTTCTTTTTTTGCCGAACATTTTCAGACAACACTTTTTCACGCATAAATAGCCATCTCTAATAATTGTATGCAACTGTATTTGGAAGGAATTTGAAGGAACAAATTAAAGTATGCAATTATTTTGGAAATCGAAAGCGAAAGATTCTTGTCATAGATGTTTTAGATTTAACAATGAATTCTCATTTGTACCACCCAACATACATATTTTGTTTTACTTATGCCAATAAATAACGATTAAAATAAATTTATTTATTTATTGATAATTGAATTTATTGATTTTTACAATGCAGTACCTATACGAATTAAATTTAAGTTTTCAATTCTTAACGACTAGATATAGATAAAAGATTACAATTTCATGTTTATTTCAATGAACACTCTTCTCGCCCATTAATTAAATTATGAAATAGTAAATTGAATGATATAAATTGAAGGTTAATAAAGTAATAAAAGAAGAAAGTACATTCTACTATAATTATACTGGAAATGCGTTTACGATTCTTACGGAAAAGAATAATCTTTAAAACAAGACAAATTAATCTATTGCTACAATGAAACATAATTTCATGCTATTTATATAGATTCTACTATTGCTTCAATTAGTAAAATAATCTTCACTACGAAACTTTCCGTTTTAATCAAGTAAGGTGTCATTAAATATCCATTAATAACCAGGTCAAACTGTACAGCGTTATATAGTATCTGTGTTTACCACATGTCAGTTATGAGATTTATTATAATGAACACATGGAAGATCTCAAGTCAAGATGACACATTAACCTTACCAATGTGTTACTATTATTCCCATGAAAATATTCACCTACTTTACTGCACTCAATCTTTTCCTAGATATACATTCATTCATAAATAAACAGGTCAAGTGTGTATAGGTATGTATCAGCACAAAGCGAGGGTCCGTAGGCAACAAAGTATTGTTTAAGATGTGCCCATTGATGGTGCTTTTTAAAATGCTAAAAAGCTTACTTTCAACTATCCTATGGGTCTGATGTTCTCAAAAGACATAAAAAAAAACTTCTGACATTTTTTTGCTATTGAACCGAACTATAAACATAAATACATCGAAAAAGGGCATATGTAATTATAAAAAAAAAAAAAAACGGTGTTCAGGATTTTTTTACACTTTACATAAGCGAGATAGAGGGGG